>JXSR01S009594.1:11916-24738 GCA_000969725.1 Ophiothrix spiculata
ACCTATAGAAATCAGAAAGAATGAATATACAGTGGAATGGATTTAAGGGCTCAGTCACAAATCAACATAGAGCTTAATATACTCCTGATGTACATTGGTTTGTTTTTCTATAATGTTCGTTAGTTGAGCTTAAACAACGTCAACATTCTTGATTTGTATTTAAGTAATGCATGTGCAAGTGATCAGTGATTAATGGCGTCATCATCTGGTGCTGAGCCAAATTCTTCCAAGGGAAAACTGGTCTGAATCCCTATCCCTAATTTAACCACAAACTTGTATTGCAAACTTTAAGCCTTGTCACTTTAACAATTATTTTTTGTCATGTTTAATTTGTACTTTGTTTTTAATTAGCAAGTCATATATGGCTAAAGTACTTTGAATGATATAGTTCAGTATGCAACATGTAGTTCTGGTAAAGTGTCAACTGACTGCGTAAAATACTAATATAAATCTCATTCACTGTACCATAAAGTTCTAGGCTGTTTTGCCTGGATATCACATTGCCCAATCCAAGTGATTGATGAATAGCTTTAAACATCGGCCTATACTTTGTTACCAGGTTGTATTACATGTAGAAAGTGTTAGTGACAAGATAAGGTGAAGGCTTCCTCTTCTATATAGCTTGAGGAAAACAGCTATTTTGACACTACCAGGTGCACTGGCTTCAGATTTGGACCGCAATGAACATGTTTCTGTTAGGTTTCTGGATCTGCATTGGGCTTCCCTTTCAATTAATTTGTAAGGGCTTCAAATAATATACTGGTCAGTTTCATTTAGACAAAGTATTTGGTTTGATCCACCAGACCATACTCCCCACCATCTTGCTGTTACACATATGACAATAGCTGAAGTAGAACAAGTACCGTTCCCCTGATCTCCCCTCCCACAGACTCAACAGAGCCCAGGCAGAGTACACACGTTGCAGTCTTTAACCATTGATATAGCAGATCTTGCCAAACTTACATATGCTCATTGTTCAGTGCGATCTAGACAATTTTTACTTGTATCCACGAATGCACGTTTGCCTGTACAGTTGCAAATTTATCCGCAATGCAAAGTGAGGTGAGAACGTTCGAGTTGTGCCACATCTGTTATTTTGTTGTTGTACAATTTTTTTCATAATCAAGAGTCTTAGTAGCAGGTTGGAGCACATTACCACATAAGATGCAGATGTCTATTGCAATTACCAGATTCCCTCCCCCCCCCCCAAAAAAAAAGAAAGAATGCCAGCAGTACAATTACGCTGGTACCCTCGATGTTGGTGCTTCACTACGTGGCTCAGACTGCCAACTATCACATTAAAATGGCTGATCATAATTAGTCAAAATTATGACTAGTAGAATAAACACCTTTGTCGCTAACTTGCCCTACTTAACGCTAACTTGCCCTACCTAACTACACAACAATTGTTATTAAGTGGAAGGACGACAATCATTCGTGAGCGGAAGGTTTTGGTGAAGAGGTTGACAAAATGGCGATGCTTACAAGCGTAACCTCTGCATGACACATTGCATTTAACTACGCAAAAAAAATTGTGCAATCATCAATCATGTGTCACATATGTTATGTGTTTCACACTGAAAACAAGCAAGTGCTTAGATTGATTTGCAGGTACTGGTATCTTATTTTGGATAGGACGTCGGAGACCAGGGTACGGTACAATAAATGGCCCTGCATGATTGAAAACAATATGGCGGCTACATATCATTAACATGATGGTCTGAGTGTATTGGTAATACCCTTTTGAACTTCCTTCTAAGATCAGGCAAAAAAATCAAAACATACATCAGCATCACATAAAGATAACTAAACAAATTTAAATGTGGAACTAACGCTGAACTTGACCTTCAAAAAGTCTTTGAATGACATGAACATTAATAACTACGCATAGCCTGATTCTAATGTACCGTACTTCATCCTAGTTACAGTAAGGTGGTACAACTTTTCATCCGTATTATACTTAACTCCTATGTAACATAATACTGCAAGCAATCACTGAGCGGCACATGATAGGCTTAAGAGGATGAGTGATATTCCATCTATACTCTATAACCTTGGAGTACAAACTAAGCAGCCAAACACACATAAACCAACATGATCATAGAAAGAAATGAATAGGACTTCCATGGTTTTCAAATCATACAAATATACCTGATTCTGCTGAATATTCAAATGAACGTATGTTCAAGGTTTGTCCATGCGGCAGCAACAAAAGTAGCCAAAAATAATACCAAAATCATGAAAGATTCATGTACAAATATATTTAATGTGCAGTGATTTGTTCTAAATTAATCCTGATCACATCAATTCTTATCTCTTTACATAAGATTTACACAAACACCAGTTCACAATGTTGTAGAATACAAGAAATATGCTATGGATCTTGTAACAGATTCTGATGGCTAACTTCATGGAATACAGAGTATATGTGCTGTTTGTGGCAACTTGTACAGATTGGTCTTTGGATGGATACAATGAAGCCGTGGCTTTTCAAGTGAACCAGATTCCTGGTTTAGGGTCAATTATATGGGTCATTTATAAGGATGATATCCATAGATCAATACAAGTGCCCTCCCCTCCCAGGTTGTTGAAGAAACAACTAAAGCCAAGAAAAAAGAAAGACATGTCAACTGATTTACCAGAGATGAAATTCACAAGTTAATCTATGGCATAATCAGAGGTGAGAGCAGTAAAATTTCACTGTTTTCTTCATTTTCCCCTTCCCAATATTTCCAGATTTATATCTATTCTTCTACTTGTCCATCTTTTCTTTCTCTCAGCCTTTGCTGATTTTTCACAATGTTGTCCGGTCTATCTGGGAAGATAATACTGAAATACTTATGATGACCAATATCATTTAAGAGCCTTGCTCTCTTTTGGTCATCCTTCCACTGTTGTAACTCTATTTTGCATTTTTTGTATTCATGGAAAAATAAACTATAAGTGAAACTGAAACTGTATTTTACCCCAAGTCCTTAACATTTTAAAGCATGAAGAACTTTGGATATATATTCTAAAACTTTCCAATCAATCTTTGTCTCATCACTTTAAAGCATGAACTTTATAGCATGAACTCTAGCACCGAGGTGATACATTTCAAATACATATTTTACTATCCACTTACACCCACTACTCACTTGTAACAAGTAAATATAATATGATGTGCTCTTAAGCGATCACCGGATGGAATATAATTCAAAAACAACATAAACATTGTAAAATGCCAAATTTTCACATGTTTGTTTTGTTTTATCATTTGAAACTTTGTGCGATTTCAGTTTCCAAATACAATCTCAAGTGACATTCACCCGTATGTGTTTACATTAATTCTATACTTGCTGTTGTTGTTGTTGTTTGATATAGATTTACAAAAACGCTGATTTGCATTGTGTGATAGTTTTTACAATGTTGTACAAAAATTCACAACCACTAAGTTGTGCATGGACTCGCCAATTTATTTCTCACCTGAGATATTAAGGTGGATCGAAACAGTATTTCTGGAAATTAGAAACTGAATTTAGGGGTATTTAATTACATTGCAGAAGTAAAGCTTAGCCTTAAAACACTGAGCAAAACGTTTTTTGTTTGAAAATTATAAGACATACGGTTGTCAAGTTATGAAATATTATATAAAATGCTAATTAATTATGCAAATATGCAAATTAGACGGACGGGTAAATCATACATTAAAGTTTTAGGTCACAGACATACTTTGGCAAAGTTTCAAGTTAAAATTCTTAAAGGTAAAAGTAGTATAAAGGTTTATTCATAAAATATTGGAAAAAATATTGGCAAAAATCAATATTAATGAGCACATTTTGCCAGTTTTCATAATTAACTTTATCAATATATTGGCAAAAACAATAGAATGCAAAGAAACTTTAACAATAATGGCAAAGAAACTTTAACAAACTAATGGCTCAAATTTTGGAATTCAGATTTTTTTGCTTAGCTCTCTGCAACAGGCTTATTTTTAAAATCTTAATCAGAACAACTTCATTTTGCCTTTAATACCACCTTAAGGTTGAACTAATTTCGGTGATGATAATGCCAGGTGATAATGTTATAAGGTTACAAAATTTATGAATGAGTGATAAAAAACAAATATCTACTGCCTCTTTCAAAAGGAACATACAGCAAATTGATTGTGATCATAGCAACTTATTGAATACAAGATCTTCTGTAGAAACATAAAAAAGTACTAAAAAACTTGGCAAAACGTGAGAAGAAATTTTGACTCTGTAGGATTTCAGATTGACCAATCTCTGAAATGTCCCTTTAATTTGTGTGATATTAGAAATATTAGCTCTTAGTGAAAGATGTGTCAGTAATATGCCGGTTAATCTTTCACTTGCAGTGATATTTCAACCATGAATATTTGTACTAACTAATGCACAAAAATAAAAGCCAACAAACATTTCTACTATACTGTCACAACAGTCACATGCCTAACTAATGACTCAATTACTAATAAGTTCAGTGATATTTTTGTTTTCTTTCAAATGACAAGTGAACATTGAAGTTTGATAATGAAATTATTCGTTCACGAAAGATATATTTATCGGGAGGGGACTTCAAAAACATTTGTACGAAGATTCTCAAACACGACTTTTAAAACTTCAACTATCTCTATACCACTAAAAAGTATGATTTTGTGACCCATCTCTATTTCCATTTTTCTGCATAAATAGCTAAATTTTCCAAAATACACCAAAATTGTTTAGCTAAATTTTCAAATTGCAAATTGGATCTGTGACCAAAATCAGCCCAAAATAACACAAATGTACCTCAACACTTCTGAGTATAGCAATATACCATTTATCAGTGAGATTTATAGTCAACTACGATGCAGTGCAAATTCTAAAATTACTTTATGTTTGAAATAATAAAGAAATGTTGTCTTGTTTGCTCCACACCAAAAAAAAATTGAATATGCAAATTCATAAATAGCTAAAATAGATTTAAAAAAATAAAATCAAAAAAAAAAAAAAGAAAGAAAGAAAGAAAAAGCATTGTAAGAAGGAAACAGATTTTATTTTTCACTTTGAAGTTGAGCTGGAGACAAAATCAACCAGACATATTGCAAGAATGAACAATCTGTGACTGGTCTGTGATTTGTAAGTGTTAGCATCATAATTCTCTCATCCATCTTGACATACTAACCATTTACTACAATGCAAGGAGCACATGTGATTCTGCACATGGCTATAAACTGGGTGGATGGGTGAATATATGCTTAAGCATTTCAATTAAAGCTTACTAGATCAGAGTGACTCATGGACTACTTGAATCATCATCACCCACCCTTTTCTTGGAAGTTTTTCATAATCATAAATGATGTTAATTGATAAAATACCCCAATGACTGATTTAATTTGTAAAAAATCAAAGGAAATATTAGAAAACATTTCCAGTGCATGTATAAAATGGAATAATATGAAAAGTAAAGAATGTCTTCATATTGTTAAATGTAGATTTGCACATTTTTGACAACACTAGCAACCTGAAAAATAGTGTAAAGAGCACTCACTGTATGCATCTTAACAAATATTTCCTCAAATTACGACATTTCTCAATTGCTTTTTCTGGCAAAATACTCTGAACAAGTATCCCATGAGCATAGCAGACTCCAATATTACACAACGCTTCTATTTTTAGGCTGATGAATTACAGGGACATGATTGATAGAGCGAGAAAAACCAAGTCTATACCGAGATCTACACTGAGCTAGACTGATTTAGATTAATTGAAGGGAAACTACAAAAGTCCTGATACAAGCACCATCATATGTACTTGGATCGTGCAATGATTCGAGTGGACATCATTTTAATTTTAAAAAATGTTTAATGTTGAGATCCAAACAAAAACATCTTCACAGATATATATATTCTAAATTCTTAGTTATTTAGTGTGATTTTACTTCCTAATAAGGATTAGTCATTGGCTATCCTTTATGACATGTGTAACATTGGAGATGCCCGTACGTTGAAAATCATCGCGTGATGAAGACATACGCTCACATCCAACTTGAAATGCTCTACTTGATTTGGAATAATTGACATGTATCAATCTTGGTTTAAAAATCACTTTTATAACTATGAATGAGAATACAAGATACTATTTCTTGTTTTGCCTGGTATAAATTGTCTTATTATGGATGGGTCTACATTTTTAATTATTTTCATGTAATGGACTAACTAATAATAACGTGCGCCCATCAATTATGAAAAATTAAATAAGGTGGGCAAAACAATAAATCGTGTGGTAAATTGTGCAAATCTGCACTTTAATTGTAATTTTATCCGTAACAACTCCCCAATCAGGTTGATAAAGCAAATGAGATTAAATATCTTGCCCAGGGACATAACCTGTAAGTCTCTGCGGAGTTCGAACTAGCAACCTACTTATTCAGAGTACTATTTTATTCCAAACGAGCTGCAATAATCCATATCAGTTATAGGATAAAATCTATTTCAGAAGTAAATCTCATATTATGCCTTTAATGTCATACTACATCTAAACTTCTAAATAAAAACCTTTCAACAGGAATGTTGACTTATGTGGATTTGACATATTCAAATTGATGCAGACTATATCTCGCATTTACTAAAGCAAACATGGATATTTATTCTGAATTTTGAAATCTCTTGGGATTTATATAACAAACAAATCAAAACCCTCTTTTCATATGTTGGATTTTGTCAGTGCAGCTATGCTGATTAAGTGCATAGCAATATTGTAATATCGAATTTTAAATTCACATTCAGATAAACTGATACAGAGATTTCAACCAAACAAATTTACATTGTTTCTTCTCACAATACAAGTTGTTGCAACAAAACAGGAAAAGGTAAAGGGGACGGCCTGTAATTACAGGTCAGAGCACTCATCTCTCTTTCAAAACGATCAGACCAGATTCCACTTTTTTTGTAATATTTGTGGAGAGGGGATCGCCACACCTCCTTTACTGCATGTCTGTTACCTTCCCAGCACTAAAGAATGCCGGTACCCATTTGACACCTGGGTGGAGAAGAGCACAAGAGGATAAGTATCTTGCTCAAGGACACTACACACCCCGCCCACTAGATTCGAACCCACAACACTATAATTGTTGCTAAAATATAATAGACTAGGTTTTTATGACCTTACCTTAGGTGAAAAGGTATATGATATTTCTAATATCAATCGACCATACAGATACGATCAGTGAAATAAACATCAAAAAGTCAATGAGTAAAACAGATTTTGACTTGAAATCAATTTCAGGGACCTATTTCAAGCTTGGAATCAAAGCATAATTTGATTAAACTGACTAAATTGACATTTATGATAATGGCAAACTTGGTGTGCTATATGATAACTAAACAACAAAAAGATACGTTTGTGACTGAACACATTAAATTGAGACCAGCTGTCCCTCACAAAATTTATAAGATAATTTATTTTGATTTAAAGAATATTTTTAAGTTCTTTTAAACTGAAAGAAATAATTTTATTTTTAAAAGGCATCAACAAATTGTTGTAACCTCTTATTTGGGGATACAATGCATGCATCATTGCAATTTTACAAGGCAAATTATTTCAATTTTTTTACTATATTTGGAAATTTATTGAACTAATAAAGTTCAGTCTTGTTTGATATGAAGTCATAATTTATCAAAAACCAAGTGAGTCACTGATACTGATTAACCCTAATATAGTAATAGCACTAATAAAACTGGTCAGTCACTGATATGAAAGATGTAAATTGTTTTATGAAGAGGAAAAACATTAAAATCAGAGATGCCACTCATTGGTGTTCAAAAAATCTGAAATAATCTGAGAAACTAAAATTGCCTATACCTTTGTACACAAAACAACCAATAAAAAATTCTGAATTTAGGCTAAAACCAATTGAAAACAAGAATTCAGAATTTATTCTGAAATGTGGCATCTCTGTAAAATGAATGAAAATGCTTGAAAAGATACAATTTTCCATGATGCAACTTTGCCACTAGTAAATAAGGCACAAAAATGATGAATTCTCAATCTCCTGTGTCTAACAGTAATTGTGATTGGCTGGGAACAAGAAATGCACACTTTGGTAGCCAATTATGATATAGCTTTGACCCAAGGAATTAACAAAGGAGAATCGGTCCTTATTTTGACTTAGCCACATTTCAAACCTATGGGATAGTGGTCATCTGGGATTGTGGTCATGGAGGGCGAGTTATGTTCACCGGCATTTTATGGATGCGCATTCCATGCTAGAAACCCTTCAAAATGCAAATCATGGCAAGCCACAAGCCTGGATGCAAGCAATAGACACTGCTGGAAACATATGGTTTGCACGTGTAATAAAATGCACATGCCATCAACTTGTTAAAGGGCCCTGTAACACATCACTGTATAAAGAGGCTAAATGTACAAATAACATACACAAGTTTCACATACTGAAAATACGCCAAATGGACACCACCGTATGGATAATGAACTAAATACATTTAACAGACACAACTGTATGGATAAAGCATTGAACCTAAATCTAATGAACACATAATATGACGAACAACAATGTATAAAAATGAAAATAGTGGGATTAAGTATGTTACGCGTACGTTTTGCTCTATACGGTGATGTGTGACAGAGCCTGAAGATTTACATCATCTGCCCAGCTATCAAGCTTTAACCAATACTGTAACCAATAACTATACAGGTATAGGCCAGACAAAATTTATTGGACAGTGTAAACGAAAATTCAGAGTGCAAGGCCATATTGTTTGCAGATACACTCCCAACCTGTATTTTTGTTTCTTGTCATAAAATTATGGGCGATTTAAACATTGACCTTTTATCATGTTTTTCCAACCATCCATCCCTGCCCTGACCTTCATTGTAAACAAACATTCAGAGTGCAGGGCCCTATTATTTGTAAATGCAATCCCACCATGTATTTTTGTTTACATTGTCCAATACATTTTTGCTTGACCTATAGATGTCATGGGGATAACTTGGTAAATTACCTTTGGATTTCTTCTTGGACTTGCTGGACACACCCTTCTTTTTCCTCTTCCATTTCCATGGCTTAAATAACCTAGATAGCGATGACTTCTTACTCTTTCGTGGTACTGGTGTCACCGTTGCAGCCCCTTCCCCGTTAGCATTATCTGACCCGTACGATACATTTATGTCATCTGTAGAGCCTGCAACAAAACACAAGCCATTGACAGATTAAATTTCAAACACTGATGATAAAAACATATGGATGATAACAATTTTCTTGGCATAATTAATATAGTGGTTGTTTTTATTAGCAACATAAATGCAACCGAGGGTTATTTTGAAACAGGTATATTTAGTACAATTAGAAATTGCAAACTTGTGATTAAAATAATTAGCTCATATAGTTAAACATTTAGCTGACTTATGGTGCGTTCAGAGTCCAGCGATTTTATCACTGCAACATCGCTCCACGTCTATCAATTTGCAGTCTTCAAATTTTAAAGCGCACTACGTGTAGCATGTGTAAAGACTACATATCAGCAAACGTCGAGCGATGAAATAACTGTGAAATCATTGGACTCTGAATGCACCATTAGGTGGAGAGCGTATAAAATTAAGACCCAAGACCTATCTATAGGTTTGAAAGCACTTCAATTCATCCTGCTACTACTACTATGATCTATCCAATGGTGGGTTTTGTGTCTAATTTATATGGTTACCTGCTGCTATAGCCGGGATCGAGTAGGCCTACGTCACAAATCTTCATCTCAGTGGAAACAAACCTGACCTTGAGAATCCCTGAACTGCAGTAACAAATAGCGCAAATTTCATAATTTTGTTCACTGCTCAGGGCCCGACACTATGTACCGGACAACACATCAATTTTATGTACACTGATCTAACAAACTTTAAGATGTCCGCTCCCGAACTAAACTTTACAGACATTTACCTGACTTCTGTTGCCCATTTCTACTTTTTTTTTATCCAACCATTCTGAATGTAAAATTTCAACTAAATGCACAAATCTGTAGTATAAGATTGGTTAGTATCCAGTATGCATGTGCACTGTAACAGTTAAGGTGGCTTAGCACAGAAACGGTGTCGACACTGTGACGAGTGAGCTGATATCAGTGGTGTTGGACACAATTTCAAAGTAGCTATCCCGAGCTTTTAGCATACTTTTTGTCGTACTGTATCGTGCGCTTTAAAGGTGCAATTCATGATTTTCATGTGGCCTCTTTTCTAGCTAAATAAAAAGAAGAGTACAACATAAATATAAACTGAAAATTTCATTTGATTCCGACCGTTGTTTGTAAGTTACAAACTTTTCAGCATTTTGAAAATCCCCATAGACTACTGTGTTGTAATTACTGTCGGGGCCCCGACAATAATTAGAAAATGACACATTTTCTCACTTTTCTCAAAAATGCAAGCACATATGAGAGAATGGTTTGGGGATCGTAACATATACCACTTGAGGATTCTTAGAAGCTAAAAAAATCAAATTTGATAGAGGTGACCTTGAGGGTGAATAGTGAATCATGAATTGCCCCTTTAATAAAATGCGACCTTACACGTGCGTCATTTTTATATGCATGCATAAGACCATGCGCATTATTCCTGACGGCGCAGGACTCAAAGGGCACAGTGCTTAAGGTATCAGTCATTGCTAATAAATATAATGACCCCCCTTTTTAATTTCAGAAATGTGATCAGCGTATATATGAAAACACCATATATCAACAAATAAGAAAAATAAATTAAGGAATTCTATCTGTGTTAAGCCACTTTAATGGTTAAGTCACAAAATTAATATAAAACTAGTATCATTCTCTGATCTTCCCTCCCTGTGATCTACAAGCGGACGCTTGGCGTCCGCTTAGGACGCCCTCTGTGCGTCTGGACAGTTTTTCAACGTGCGAGAGTTTAGAGTTAATTTGCTGTGAGAAATAAGCTTACTATAAGAAAATTGACGCGACTAACCATAATTTGGACCATAAGTGAATGACACTAAACCATAGAAGATATTGTGTACTTCTGTTCATGCAATGCTCCCTATATATGAAATCATGTGAGTAGCTAGTGATGAAATGTCCCTAAATTTAAATTGTTGTAATCTTGCATTTTGGGCATGTTATATCAGTAACTACTCACATGACTTCCTGTACAAAATTTCCCAAAGGAAACAATGCATGATGGGATACTCATGACATCTTCTACTCTCAAAACATAGCCCCCATAAATAATGATTGCTAATCTACAGCTGGCAATCTCTGGCTGATCTACCATTGATATTTCTAGTATTATGCTTAGCAAATTTCAGAACCCATTACAGTATCTTGCAGCCCTGATCAGGACTGCTGTCATGTTGTGATTTAATACAGAGATTATACAAATAACGTTGTGGTAAACTTGAATGTAAAACAGTCTCATAATCTTTGTTATTCATGAATATTCGCATAGATAGCAAAACAATTTACATTCATGTTTATCTAAACAGTGACTGCGCAATCTCTCTTATTTTACTCAGATATGCCACTGGAAGGGTTCAAAATTTCCTGAAAATGTCAAATGATTAGACGTACTAGAATTTAGATAGTATTTACTATTCTTTGCACACTTAGAAATTTCCTGAAATGTAAATTTTTTTTGAGCAGTACTGGTTTACAGAGATCAGGTCATTTTGTCATATCTAGCTGTGACAAGCAATCACATTGAGCAATTTGAAGGAGTTGCTACAAAAAAACTGCATTCATTTTCAGGACGCAACAATATCCTGATTGGCTTGCACAAACATTTTAACATCGTTGCAAAGTTGCAAATAACACAACACTACAAAACTACCATAAATCCTTTTAAGGGGCATGATATTTCGTGCAATGAAAGTCATTTCTGCAATAGCTGCTATAATGTTCAGTCAAGGGTCAGTGTCTCTTGAAATGGTTTTTCAGGTGACTTAATTTTAAGAGATACTGACATATGGAAGAGAAAATTTAACGTTTTTTTCTCATTCTAGTGACAAAAATTTACATAAATATAACATATGGCAGCCATTACAGAAAGAACTTCCTTGTACTCAATGACAATTTGTAGTACTAGGTCTATTATGAAATATTAACAAAGTTAACAATTTGTTAGTTGAGATGGCAAAAGTTATGATATTGTCATAATGCCACCATCGATAGCATTAATATCAGTAATTTCTAATGATCATTTGTTTTTCTATGCAGAAGTATCAACTAATAAATATATACTTTGATCAACACTTGTTAGGAGAGTTTGCTCAAATCGCGAATAAGCGTGAGGGTAGCTGAACACAGCACAACTTCGGCACATGTTGCACATCTGACTTGCACATCAGCATCTATGGTGTGCGTCTGAGTGGGATTAACTTTGTTCCTTGATGAAGAAAAACCTCACAATTACCACCTTGTTAATGAAGATCAAAGTATAGTATTAAAGCACAAAATTAAAAGCTCAAAATGTCTATTAACAATAACATCTAAGCAAATATTTATTGCGAATCAGTAAAACATTATCTCATGGTCCACACTTGTTACAAAAGATGCCCACCCATCTCTACTTGGGCTGCTAATGGAAGGCAACTGTACAATACAAAGGGAATACAACTCATAGGTGGCGAATTCCAGCGTGACAGGCGTGACCTTTGCATGAACCTTTTTTTCTCAGAATAGCTGGTAAATTTTATCTAAAGGCGATACCACGGAAATATTCCTATATGTTATAGTAAACATTCGATATTGGATGCAAAAAGTGAAAAAATTATTCTAACTCAATCACTGTCTTCACAATGGGGACACAAAGTGTCCGTGACAGGCGT
>JXSR01S009594.1:26615-42091 GCA_000969725.1 Ophiothrix spiculata
CTTGTCTTGAACTTGTTTAGGTTTCACACTGTGTAAACCTATGAGGTTATTTCATAATTTATTAGACTTCCTGGTTTACAGTTTTTATATTATCAATTATATGAAGCAGACAAATTGAAAGAATAAAAAATTTGTGGGATTTGAACACTGGTCATCTAAAAATTGTTGATTTTGAAGTTAAAATAGCCAAGCATCTTATACCGAAAATATCCCCTAACTGAATATTCTTATTTCAAGACCATCTCCTCTGAAAGAGATACGTGGAGAAAAATTGTGTTTTCCAACATGGGGAAACTCTCGCATCCCAATCCATGTCAAATGTCCACCTATGGCATGGCCATGGAACATTACAACTAAATCCATGTATAACAGCAATTTGGACCTTTCATTTAATACTTCTTACCCTATGATTTTTTTTGTGGAGGGGAGAGGGAATCATAAAAATATTTGAATAATTATTTTACTATGATTTACAAAAGTTTCATATTTTTCAAAAAAAAATCAGTATATGAATAACTGGGGTACTCACAAGTCACGACGTATGTAAGGTATACAGGGACATGCCACCCAAATTGGTTAGTTTTTCACACAAAAATCCCTAAATATGGGTTCCAATTTTTGGCCACAAAATCCCTAAACATGGGTCACATTTTCAAGAAAAAACACTGAAATGTGTCAACAATTTTGAAAAATCAGCCTATTCTAGGAGCAAATTCCTTAAACATGGATGCCATTTTTCTCAAACATTACCCCTAAAGATGGGTTAGGATTCGGAGGTCCGGGCCGCACACCCCTGTCCAAACCAAAGTTAAGCACCCTCTGGGATTCTTTGCTTTTGCTGGTGTAAACATATTAGAATTATTTGAATAGCAAACACTCATGTGGCAATTATCAAGTGAAAAGAATGGTGAAACAAAATTGTTCACAAAAACCTTTGTTATTCATTACTTAACATTTGAACTAAGCCAGCGTATCTATCCTAAATTAATTGTATGACTAAAACTTATGCTTCAAAGCTAGAATACTAACACATGAATAGTAAAGAAGACTTGAATAATTTATCTAATCTAAAATCATAAAACAAAGTTCAATTTGAATTGATAAGAATAAATTTCAATTCATTCAGGACATCTCTTCCCTACAGCTATTAAGCATACAAGCAAACCAACCAACCAGTAATAATACGGGGCAAACGAAATTAACGCATAGCAAGTTAGTTGGCTAGTTAATAAAATTCAACAACCGTCAAGGCACGTACACTGCTAACAAGTACAATTCCCTGTGTGGAATTGTTCACAAATTGAATCCTATGTTAAGTCAGCTTATCACATGAGCAATAAGACTAATTTAGGAATGGTGGAAATGGGATCAGGCATTGATATAGCATAATTGCATCAGGAGGTTTTATAACATCACGAGTGGCGTGCACATAGGCGGTATTAGAGCACAGATAATTGCACATTATTTCACCCTATTATCATATTATCTAATGCATTGTAGCATTAAATGTTTTAATTGCCTGGCTGGTGGATGCAGTTTTAAGGGAAAACAATGTTAGAGGTACATAGGCTGGTATTAGACTTACAACTACCACACATCATTATAGTAACTCGAAAATTCATGATTTGTAGAAAAGGAAACAAGATTTTGGCGATTCAAATGTACTATTTTAAAATTAATGCAAATAGACCAACTTAAAATATCTGCATCCACAATTAGGCCTACAATTTTTTTGTGTGTGCAGGGGTGTGATAGTTCCTCTTTTCAGCTGATTTCCTCATTTTTGAAAATGTTCATGTGCTAAAATTTCTGCTTTTTCATTCATTTTCAGCCCATTTTTGACCTTTTACCTCAACTTAACGATGCTTTTCCTCGTTTTTGTGAACTGGCCTCTTACACCCCTGTTTGTGTTACCTCTTTTCTGACTGACCCTAAATAAGGCAAAAATGGATTTGGGATTTTTTTTACCATTTTTTTCTATTAAACTCACCGCTTCTAGCACAGAAAATAAATGGTTAAATTAACAAATTTTGATGTAATATCAGAAATAACTAAAAAATAATTTTGCTATGTCATCGTATGACTACAACATGCATTGTTTTGGATATTTTAATCCCGACCGACCGACCAAACTTTAAATTTTCCCCCCAAAAGGCAACACAATTATTATTATTATTTTTTTTTTTTTTGGGGGGGGGGTCTTAGGCTGAAGAGGTCTACAATTTTGTAGATATTTTTGTAGAGATCAAGTCTATATTACTTCCACACAATTGTTTTTGAGTAAACAATCTCATACAGATCATTGTGATGGAACCAATATTAGCATTACAGTTTGGTCATAATCAGCATTCTGTTAATCAAAATTGCATTTATTATTTAAACTGAAATATGACATTATTGGTTTAATCGGGTTAGAACTGAAGGCCTATTTATTTAAAATTGACCGCTCTTCCCCATCTGACTCGTTGGCTCAGTTGATAGAGCACGGTGCTAGTAATGCCAAGGTCCTAGGTTCAAATCCTGAAGGTCATTTATTTTTTCGCTGACTGTCATTTATGTTGTGTGGTTGTCCAGTTGTAAATTCATTTAATAACTAAAATTAAGAAATTTGCAAAAGTCTAAAACGTCGTAGATGGGGAATATATATGGCCATACTCGGCAACTTGCTATAGCTGGACTTAAAATCGGGATGCGAGTGGTCGGGAGTTCAAATCCTAGGGAAACAGGAAATTTTTGTATGACATATTCCAACTTATACATGTATACACGAATATAGTTTTTAAGCATTTGTGAGTTACATGTAGGGTTAATAAGCTTTCCCTTGTGGATCAATAAAATATTAATGGAAGTCAACAAGGTCATGAACACAGAAATAGATTTTAAAAAAGTACACAACTTCTAGGTTACGGCAATACGAGCAATTTTGAGGTTAAAAATCTGCCTCAAATAAATGCTACCTAAAAAAGTACACTACTTCTAGGTTACGGCAATATGAGCAATTTTGATGTTAAAAATCTGCCTCAAATAAATGCTCCCTTCAGGAAAATTGCCTCAGACGCATTTACAACAGACAACGAGTATGTTTTGTGATATACAGTCGCCGAAAACAGGAGCATGATTTTGCTTTGTAAGAAATTGTTCATATGTTTAAATGGGCACTGAATCTATACAATTGCTTCAGACATTTTAAGATATTTTTGTCACATTGACATAACAAGTTATAGTGCCCTACTAATTCCTACCAGTTTTTACAGCCTAGAAATGTATCCTTCTCTGGAAAAGTTGATATAGAGATGACATTTCACATGCTACTGATCTATATCTGTCATATATATGCCTATAAATAAAAGCATCACAATCAATACCTGATTCAATCTTCCAAAACAGGTTCCAAGTATAAATTTACATATTGCTATAAATATATGATGTTTCAAAACTGCCATGAAAAAAAAAATCAAATTAATATGCTGGTACCAATGTATTGATTATGTTAAGGCAAATCAATTGGAAATGACATTTACAATGAAATATGGCATTTGAAATGATTGTAAGATTTCTGCTGACGGCAATGCATTATTTAAAAACCAAGTCTTGATGAGCTGTCAGGAGTTATTTTTATTCCTTTTTTATTTAGACACATGTGTTGGTTTTATTTTGAGCTTTGATTTTTCTCTCAGGACAATCAGTGGAATTGATTACCATTCGGTTTCACACTCATTGTACCATATGTGCAAGACATTTGTATAAGAGAGTATGAACTCTACCATTTCAGTAGTTTAAATGGTTTTGTGTGGGTTTTGAAAGAGCAACTAAAAATATCCACCTTTACCAGAATAGTTTCAATTAAATTCTTAAGAAATTAAAATAGAATGAGCACAGAGCTAAATCATTGCATATTGATGCACAACTTGGAACAAATTTCTCTTGAAAAAGTATGCTTCAGGTCCTATCAAAAACTAGAGCCTAACCATGACCAGAGTCACCGACCCTAACTCACTAAACCATGACCCTAACTGCTAAACTATGATCTGACCTTAACCTTAACCCTAAAATTTTAGATGGGACCTTAAGTATACTTGGTCCATTTTTTCTATACAAAACTCCAAGAAGATTAATGAGTCTCTGAACAAAAACATACTGGATGGAAACACAAGACTAACAGCAGGCCCGCAGCCAGGTTTTTTTTCAAGGGGGTGCAGATTTTCAAAAAGTGGACCTTTTGGAAGAAGGAAAAATTTTCGTTTTGGTTGACCATATACTAATTTTAGTAGTTTTGACAAAGTGACAAGCCAAAAAAAAAGTTTTCAGTAGTTTCCCAAGCATTTTGTGATGAATTTTATTAAGAAACGACCTACATTTACGTGTTTTGGTGCTTTAGGTGTTCTTTTGGTGGGCATTTAGAGGACCTTTTTTGTACATTGTCAAATTTGGGTGGGGGGGGGGGTACTACGCTCTCATCGCATCGCACCCCCCCCCCCCCCCCCCCCCCCCTGGCTACAGACCTGACTAACAGTGCTGGCCCGCGGCTTGGATTGGATCAGGGAGAGGCTAAAATCTCGAGCGGATCTCTTTGACTTGATTCGTAGAAACCTATTCCTTTTTTTTTGGGGGGGGGGGGGAGGAGGAAGCAATTTGCATCAATTAATTTTCTAAGAAAGAATTTACAAACACAAAAGCAGTTAGGCATTTTGATTACTTTTATATACTTTTAGGGCTTTGAAAGAAGTGCAAAACTCGTAATTTTATTTTATTATATAGAGACATTTCAATGCAGAGGTAGCTTATCTCTCTTGTGACTGGGCCAGACTACACTATTGCAATATTGCTCAATACAACTCTTTATCAGTGAGCCGGTTACCTTCCTAGAAGAATGGTAACCCTCTTGATTCCTGTTTTGAGAAGCATAATTATGATCTATGCCTGGATCCATGAATGAGTATGTCTTGCTCAAAGACACACCACCACTGCTCAGATTCAAACTGCCAACTCAATGCCCAATGAAATTCATGACAACACCATCATATCTCTATGATTTACAAAACGTGTTGAATAAATGGGCTATTTAAAACCTATACTGTAATCTTCAACACTGAGTTACAGGTTTATAGTCATCAAAAGAACAGCCAAATTCAAAGCACTATCACATAGCACATAAAATGGCATATGCTCGTGGTTGCAGATCAGCACATAATATTATGTATTCTAAATTTTGAAAATTATGCTTTATCAATCAAAATTTGAAATTGGTTTTGCTACAAAAAATACAAATGTGTGTATTTTGATTTCTTTTCAACAAACCTTCCCAATTATTATGAGAACCCTTAATTGTGCCATGAGGACAGACATTTTGAAATGCATTAGTGGAGCCATTACATAAATTACTTTTCAGATATGCATTGTCTATTGCTGAAACCTCGGATATGGATCGTTCATTGCTCGAGGTCCCAAGTACTAAAGTAGAATATTATCAAACAATCAAATGTGTTTTAAGTGCAAACACAATTCCCTTCTACTATAAGTCAATTTCCTTTTACTAGCAGTTAAAACCTTAATGTATCCATCTATCCCAAAGCACCTCGTATAAAAGTTATCTATTTCAATGAGTATCATCCCACCCCTCTGATTCTTAGAATGAAAATCTTATCACTTTCAAAGTTGGTCCTGTTTGGAGGGGACACCATTAATGTCAGTCCTGGGGGGGGGGGGGATTTGGAAGGTATGTGCCGCCTAGGTTATCCACCATGGTCTTGCGGAACTGATTTTTCGTCAAAAATAGAACTTGGTTATCAAAAGTCCTCAATCTTCAAACCAACCAGGCCTTATTGTCTAGTATAGCCAAATCTTGCATTGGCTTTAAAAACAAGATAGTTCACGAATCAGTAGTCTCGCCTGTGTTATCGACCGCCTACTTCATTGACCGCCTACTTTGTTAATCACCTACTTTGTTGATCGCCGACTTTATCATCCATCAAAATGGAACAATTCAAGATTAAGATTATTTATTCACCATCATAAAAACATAAACAATAAAATAAGCAATTAGATTCAGGATGATAGGGTGTCTACAAGGACCATACAAAATTTTGGCACCTAAGATGACCTTTTGACCTTGCCCTTGGGTCAAGCACTTTCTATGATCTAAGTTTAATCCATGTGGGGTCAGGGACAGTTTTGAGGAATGGTATGTCTCTTCCTGAAAAAATTTCAGGCGAGACAAAAAACAGCAAATTCATAGTTTGGTTGGTATTTTTTTAAAATCTAATTTGAAAGGTTGGTATTTTCAAGAATTGTGTGGTTACTCCAAACAATTTTTTAGGCCAGACTAATTTGTTGCAATTCAAAAACTTCTTTATATCTCAATTACTTTTCAGGCTTTCAATTCACCCTAACCACAACCTTTTTTGTACTTTTAGTTCCTATTTCAGTTATTTAAGGTCTTTGTCAATTATGTTATTCATAACTGTGTGTGGTAAGTTTTACTCAATTTCTGTACTATTCATATAAAATAGTATTTAGAGAAACTTGAAAAAATAAACAGGATTAAAAAGGTAAGACAAACTGGAAAGCAAAATATAAACATTTTCCACAAAAAAAAACCTATGTGCAGAATTGTATTTATTTTTGTTTTAAATGAATAGAATAATGGAATTGTTCACATTGAGTTCACTTTGGCCATCTATCTTCATCTATATGGAGTTACCAGAGTTATATATACTTGCATACTAGGCAAATCAGTTTTTGTCATACGGTCAAAAAGGCACAAAAAGTACACTCAACAGCCCCAACAAGTGTACTTTTGAATTTCCCAATATGCATTACTTCAGCATTGTCTGTGTTCAACCTCAGATTAATCAAAACAATGACCGAACTTGGGGTCTGTCAGATTGTGTCCATAAAATATAAAATCCATTCAAATTAGCTTAGCTTATGTATATGTGGACATTTTAGGTCTACTATATGAAGTCATTAATTAAAAAATTTCAGGGAGATTTTCATCTACAACTTGAATTTTTTATGTTTCTATTAAAAGATCCTTTGAAAAATCCATGAAGGCGCTATATCATGAAAACGCACAAATTGCAACAAACACATGCCAGTTTTGCGATTCTTAAGTAACCGCATAAAAATGCGCTATATCATGAAAACGCACAAATAGCAACAAACACATGCCAGTTTTGCGATTCTTAAGTAATCGCACAAAAAGCACTAGATTGTAATCAAACTTGTGAATTTAAGAAGAGCACAAAAAGCAAACAGTGCGTACTTGGTTGCGAAATGCAGAAAAAGCAATATACCATGAGCTATTTCTGCAATTTGTGCGATTTGCAAAGTTTTAGACACCATGGACACGGGTATTATATTAGATTGCTATTTATGCGATTTGTGCGTTTCATGCGTTTTGTAAGCACACGGTGACAAAGATGATTGCTATTTGTGCGATTTGTGCGTTGTTTGTATCTTTTAAGCACAATATGATTTAGTTGATTGCTATTCCTGTCTCATTTGTGAGTCCAAGCCCCAACAACGAGAAATCGCAGGTACGGTAGCGTCAAGAGCGCTGGGGCTCGAAATCAGGCGCCGATTTTAGGAACATAGTCCAAAGCGCACCCTTTATGCATTAGCATAATTTTTCAGGTGATTGCTGGTTTATTAGGTCCAATTTATTAAGAGCCCCGCAGGGCAACATAGTCCAAAGAATTAGCATTTGTACAAATTGCAATTTTAATTTGAGTCACATTAAAACGCACAAATTGCAGAAATAGCACTTAACTACGGTAGTGAGTTGTTATAAAACAATAAAAGCGCACAGATCTCAGTAATAGCACTCAATTAATTATAACACAAAGTCGTAACAAAACGCACAAAGCGCATAAATAGCAGTAATAGCACCCACTAAAATAAATTTGTACTTTTAGAACGCACAAAACGTTTAAATAGCAGTAATAGCACCCACTAAAATAAATTTGTACTTTAGAACGTACAAAACGCACAAATAGTAATCAAATATAACACAAAGTTGTCACAAAACGCAAAAAGGGCATAAATAGCGGTAATAGCACCCACCTAAATAAGTATACTTTTGGAACGCACAAATCGCAATCAACTTAGTAATCCTGAAAGCATGAAACGCACAAATCGCGGAAATAGCCATCAAATATATTCCAAGTGTCTAAAAATCATAAATCGCACTAAACACCTCCTCTGTTAAAACCGTTTTCTTTGGACTTATATTTTTCACGTAAATTATCCTATGAAAAAGCGGAAAAAGCAACACATTTGCGATAGCAGTGCTATTAGTGTGATTAGGTACACAAAGTAATTGACAAATAGCGCGATCGCGTGAGGGATAAAGAAGAGTGCTATTTGTGCTATTTCAGGTTATAGCGCCTTTCTCGAAAATCAGATATTTACTTACCATTCTGTTTGAAAAGCAAGAACAAGTTTGTGCACATGTCTACTGTAGGCTTATTATATATCACAATGGTTTATGGGCACACCAAATGATCTGCCTTGATAAAACAGGAAATGCAGATACAGACCTATACCAATTAGCAGTGACACATACAAATCTGACTTGTACCAAGGTTATTTCAGGTTATTTGAGGAGTCTCGTTAAGGGTTGGTTGTATTCATGTTACTATCTCTGACTCAAGTGATACACATTTGGACTTCAATGGCGTATTTTCGGATTCAAAAGAGGAAATGGGACCTAAAGTATATCATCAGATTTATCATAAATCAATGACCAAAACAGCCCAGTCATTGTGCAAGCTAATAGTCTTTGGCCTCGGTTTCCACGATGAATATATCCTACGTGTAAGAGGGATTATTTTGCCCTTGCAAAATGCAATTAAAAGGTTATGATTAGTACAAATCATTCAAAAGTCACAGTTCAGCCAACAGAATACATTGACCCTTGGTCTAGACTATATGATCCTGACTGTGAGGGACATTCTTTGTCGATATGTAACAAAATTTAAATGTCACGAAAATGTCACTTGGGCATGTTTATAGAACTTACTGTTTACCACTCTAACAAGATAAGCATGCCATGACCTTCCAACATTAGGCAACAGATTTGAATTCTGCTTTTTATATTTAACCCAGTAGCTCAAACAAGTTGACAAGTACTGCAAAAATGTGCTATTCATATGATTTCGCTGTATTATTTAAGTGTCTTGAAATTTGTCTATTATTGCCTATATTTTTAAATAAATGCTTGGTATTAAGAATCATTCGATCAATCATTCTTAAGATTGTGCAACCATTGAAAAAATTAATCTCATGTTCAAGTTGCATGTGACGTTTTGTGACATTTAGTGAATATCCTAAACACTGATCCAGGATCACATTGTTCAGGACTGTATCCTGTCAGGAAACATCATGATAATAATAACAACAAATCATACAAAAAGCCTAACAAGGTTGAAACATGTATACAAAAAGCCTGAAAATAGATGTATC
The DNA here is from genome assembly GCA_000969725.1 of Ophiothrix spiculata. Taxonomy (NCBI): domain Eukaryota; kingdom Metazoa; phylum Echinodermata; class Ophiuroidea; order Amphilepidida; family Ophiotrichidae; genus Ophiothrix; species Ophiothrix spiculata. Next base: position 36,081 of record JXSR01S009594.1, read on the forward strand.
TGATTCAATGTCCTCCTGAAGTAATACAACAAAACCAACTTCAGCTTCTTCTAAAAGGCAAACTATTTATTACCCCTACTAAAGTATAAGGAACTAAAACTAGGTGATAGTTGGGTACTACTAAAATATTATGAGAAACTAAAAAAAAAGTAAGTAGATACCATACATGTGCCTTAGACAGAAAATAGAACTTCATATCTTTTGGTCACAATGTTAAGTTTAATAAACCTCCATCTGCCATGAAATATAGTGTTAGTTTCAGTTAATATACCAGCACCATTATAAGCCGAACAGTTAAAAGGCAGTCTCATGACATGTTTTCCAATTTTCTCAGATCTTTTAATCCAGGAATAAACAGACACCTTTAATTTTCTACACCCTTCACATGTGACGTCCACGTACAGTATGATCTGTCATCTACGATTAGTCCAAAGCGGGTTACATGACGTCTTACATGAACGGAGTAAAAAACTAATGATATCTATCATGTTACCTGAAAAACAATCTCAAACCTTTGAATTTGACAACTGAACCTGAATGAATTGAATCAATTTGTTGTATGTAAAGGTTGCCGAATTCAGAGGCATGCCAGATAGATGCATGCGTCAGGAAATGGAAAAGCATGTCAAATAGATGCGTCAGGAAATGGGCCAACAATGACAAAGCAATGAAAGCTGATTTTTTTTCTCAACCTAGTTTGCTTCGATGCATTTGTGGTGTGGCGTTTTGATATGGATCGGGAAGTTCAAAGACTGATCTACACATGTACGTGCTAACAACCAGTGCGTAAATCTGCATTTGCATTAACATAAATTCAGCTTAAAAATGTCAAGCAAAAGAAACAGAGAGTTGCTGAAATCATCTACATAAAGCTGAATTTATATCATTACAAATGCAATTTCAATAACTTTCACCTTTAAAAACGACACTGCATTTTGAATCTGAACTCGCCTACATAAAGCTGAATTTATATCATTATTTTATGCAATTTCAAATGCAATGGAGCAATCGATATGAAAATGCAATGAAAGTTCAGCTTGCGCAACTCAGTTTGCATTGACGCAAGTGGTATTTTCTCTTGATCTATCAGCACCACTCAAAACTGCCATCTGCACATGCTCAGTACATTTGTATCCAGTGTAGATTCAGCTTAACGATTTCACCTTTTGTCAATTTCAAGTTAATTTCCAATGCATCTCTACGATCACAATGACAGCATGATCAATTTATCAGCTTGTCTGACTGCAGCGAATTCAAGGCGGCCAAAATAGTGACCGAGATTTGAGTCTTTGAAACCAACAGAAGCTCAAATTGTCATGAGTGCAAGAAAGTTGTACCTGCAATATAGCTGCCATTTTTCATAAAGTTACATTGCACATTGTAGGATGTCCAGTCTTGGGTCAGTGGCTCTTCAAATGGTTCTTCAGGTGACACCGGTGATCAAGAGCCACTGACATTTATAAGGAAGACAAATTTTGGGAGTTTTGTCACATTTTTGTGACAAGGTGTTAAATAAATATCACATATAACAGCCATTGCAGATACAACTTTCTTGCACTCACATGACAAAATGTGACATGTCATGAGACTGATAAATGGATTATGTACAGTTCACTTCAGCATGACGTGTAGGAATAATGCTTAACCTTGATTAACCTAAAATTGATCAAATCATTAGGTTACTTAAAAAGGTAAATTTTGTCATCTATAATGAACACAAAAAAGCATATTACACAGGGATTGCGCAATCTGATTAGACAAACAAAATAAATGATCGGAGGGTTTCATGACCAAGTAATCGTGCAGTATTTTGTAAGTTACAGTTGAAGTGAACAATGATCAATCACCATCATGGTGGGAAGTACTAGCGAAGTAAAAATTGTAATTATCAACCAACTCTGCGATATTAATCTTTCTAAATGGTATAGGAAATTTCTCCAGCTTTGCTCTTGACTGATATCGGAACATCATCACATGAGCTCGATCTAATCCAAGCGCATAGTTGATTGACAATTTGCACTAACTACATCAGGATCAATCAAAGCTTTTAGTTCAAAATGATGGGTCAAATATTTACAGAAAATGGATGAGAATCAATTCTTGCTGATTCTCTATTTTGCACAAATGCACAAACAGATGTCTCATGTTAGAAGAACCTATTCAAGAACTGATTCTTGAAATCTCATTCAAGTTTGACCCAGAATATGATGGAAAATGAAGCACTTCAAAGCTACAACTATAAAATCTAGAAAATCAGAATTAGTACATATTAGGAGAAAAATACTCTAAAACCGAAATGATTAGTATGAACTATGATGAAGGGGATAGGTGGAGGGAAGTTGATGATGCCAGATGAGATAAAAAATGACAGCAAACATTTACTCTTAGTAACAACATGCGCCTTCTTCGTCTTCTTCCGCGGACGCCAAGAGCTAAACCGCCATCCTCTTACTCGGTCACCCATGGTGAAGGTTTAACCAACGTAGACAGCTCACCACTGTTGAAATCATTCAAAAACCAAGTTGACGATGATATGAAGTAGTTGGATGTTACTGTTTACGACGTGATGAAAAGGTTGGTTACACGACAACAGACGGCTTGTTATGGGAGGTTGACGATATGGTCCTGAAATGGGGTGAACGAACTTTCAGTGAGCTTTCAATGTGTAGCCTATAGTGAAAAGAAAAATGTAGGGGGAAAACAAAAATCAAAATATTCAAATCATGCATGCATGCATCAAACATTCAAAATAAAAACAAATATGTGTTGAAAGAACTTGGTGTCAAGCAGGGTAACGTAACTTCAGACAGCTTGCTTGGCTTTTTTCCTGATTTTTTGAATGTATTTTATTGTAAAAGAAATCATATGTTGTTCAGAACTGTTAACAGGTGATTTTCACTGTGAGTTCTTTACAAAAATTACTCCCTTGTTTCCCTGCTTGATTGTATCAATACTGGTAAAACAAATTAAAAACAAAGGGTTGCATATTAATAAAGATCTGAACAAACTGAACATTTATAATCATGTAAGGTCCTGCTTATGAAATAACACCCGATAGACGACTTTCGTGTGTCCCATAATGCATCTTGAAAGTACCGCAAAAAAGGACCTTGTGAGGTAATCTTGCTCAGTCTTGCTCAGTCTACCAAATTAGAAGTTCTGCGCATTGCGCACAACTCGACTGCGCAGTTTGCGGTACTTTCAAGATGCATTATGGGACATACGAAAATGGTCTATTTATTTCACCAGGGATAGGAATCAAATACTTCGTTCAAATGCAACTGTTGTAAACAGTCACTGACAACACAGATTTGTTCATCTTTAGTGTGGTTGAAATCGATCTAATAACTCTCTGGTACCCTCCAAATTATAGATCTGCATTATAATTTATAATGTTGATTTTTTGGTTGCAGTTAAAGTACAACTTAACTGCTGTGGAACTAACAGCACAACATGAATACTAATTGAGACAACACAGGATATGTGACCGTCCAGCCCGTATGAGCAGTAAATGCCAGAAACTCATTTTGTGCTACAGGTGGAAATACATGTCATGGTCATTATTTGACGAAATTGATTTTTTGACAGATTCACAATCCTAGTGCTCACTACAAAATACCAGCAAAGTTTCATTTCAAGAAAATGATGGGAAATGGGAAATAAATTGCCTTATTCTTAAGACGATCAACAGAAAAAATAGGGCTTACTAATCTTTGAACACATTTATCTCAGTTATACGTTTTACTCTCTGACAACCTTTGACGGACCATAACTTGACTTCTGGAAATCGTGTGAAGTTCATCGAGGTGTCATTTTAATCCTCAAAGCATGGTCTTTGCAAATAATTAAAAAAGTGAAAATGACAAGAGCTGGCATTTACTGCTGTTTTGGGCTGGACGGTCACATATTAAATACTTCTTCATGTATTTTAAAGAAGAATGAACACCAGTGCTTCAACTTACAACTAGTACCTAGGGAAAAAATACAAATCATAAATATACATATACATTGTATTAGACTCACCAGGCAGGCCTATACACTGTATGTAGCACTCCAAAGTGGAGGAGCATTTGCACAAGGGACCCAAGAGCTTAACCTGACTTCCGAACCACGGAGCAATCAGGAGTAATGTTTCTTGTCCAAGAGAACAAGGAAACGTGGTACGACCGGGACTCGAACCCAGAACCTCTGTATTACCAGTCCCGTGCTCTATCCACTTAGCCATGCTCCCCTCTCAATATTAATAACAAAATAATGTTTCATTATAAACTTAATACATTTAATGATTACTGTACTCAAGCACTTCTCACATTTGTAACCAATAGAATAAGGCCAGTTGTCTTATATAACATCTAGGGCAGAAGATCTCAACTCTTCTTACAATACTAAGTGCCATGAAAATGTATGGTATCAAAAGTACTAAATGTACACTATTTCTTTGTTTCTTTGGTAGTCATGAGCACCAGTAGTTCAGAAGCACTGGTCTTGGGAGTACAGAGGTACATGTATACCATTAGATGAAATGTTAAAAGCAGTCACTACCGTGTCCTTTAGAGCTGATTGCCATGAGTGCCTTAAAAATCCATGTACGTAAAGCCCTGTTTTTCAAAATTTTTGGATTTTTTTCCTAATTTCATACAAAAATTAGGAAATTCGCGCCAAATTATTCGACTCAAAATTTGGGGAATTTGGCATATGGATGGGTCCTTTTTGCTTGAAAATTGGTATAGACATGGGTGGTACTTCAAATTTCCCAGTGGCACACCCCTACCAAAACCAAACTTGAGTACAACCCCCCCCCCCCCCCCCGGGACGTAAAGTGCATACTAACAAGGTTTTTTTTTTAAATTATTTTTGGCCCTATGGGTCCTGCAAGGTAAACTATAAAAGCTCATGAATAGGACTGTAAAATTCAAGAGAGATCATTTTAAGTAAAACAAACATTTTGAGTCAATTAATACCTATTTGCAATGCAAAGCATGCAATGGCCAATATGCTATATACTGGCCATTCATTTCTACCATGTATGGAAAGAAGTAATTCAGTAAACAAAAATTATATTTCTATGCATTTTTAAAATCATCCGAGGTCATTAAGGGGGTCTTAAGAAGGTCAAATTCTCAAAATGCTCCGATTGACCTGAAATTTGATTTGGATGTACTTTAGGACATCCTGAGCAACATAAACCCTTAATGACCTCTGAAATGTGTTTATGTTGCTCAGGATGTCCTAAAGCAAATTCATATCAAATTTCAGGTCAATCGGAGCATTTTGAGAATTTAACCTTTGACCCATTTTGGGACTCTTAAGGTACCTTTTGATATGACGGGACACATATATTCAATTAAAATCAATTAATGAAATAAGTGCCAGTTCCAAAACAAGTGATTTTCTTAACAGTGTAATGTGCGACATCTGCATAACGCACCACGATTAATTACATGCTTTAAACTGTCACGCTATCACCAATGAACTAAGTCATGTTCTGTGTTTGATGCTCGAAACAAATCAATATTCATGCCGTCAGGACACGGGCTAATAATGCAAACATCAATTGGTTCATTCCAATCTCAAATGTCACAAACGTTACCAAGATGTTACACGATCCTGCCTTTGAATTTAAATGAGCTTGAGTTATCTTCAAGGGCTGCTGCATACCTGGAACATATCCAAAGCTCATTCGAATTGAAGGTCAAGAACATGTAACATTTTGGTAACGTACGGACATTTGAGATTAGAATGACCCCCCGGGATGTCTAATTATGGAGTAATGTGCGAGAAGAAGTCAGAGATATACGTAGTATGGTGTCACACTTTAATTTGTTATATGGCCATGCGTTTTGAACTCGACACCCAAAAAGGGTGGCGGAGTCACATTTTTCACTGTGGTCGTTTAGTTTTTTTAATGAATCTTTTGAAGTATAAGAGATATGGCAGTAAATTTGGTATCAAATGAAAGCTGAAACATTAATTATTAAGTATGGAAAGTTTCATTGAGGTATCTTGAACAT
>JXSR01S009595.1:0-13555 GCA_000969725.1 Ophiothrix spiculata
GTAAGTGCAATTATTATAACAGCGACCAAGCGATAATACGCATTTCTGATTGGCCATCCCATTCATAACGTGTCACGTGACCCTGTTTGGTGCCGTCGTATAAGCCGTACACCCTCCCTTTACTATGCATTGAAGTCATGACCTGCATTTTGTTTTTCAATTTTCGAGATGATATTTTATTTCTTTTATATTCTCATTAAATATTATAGAACATTATAGTTTATACAAAATAATAAACAAATTAAACTAACCTGGGACGATGTTTTCTGCCAGTAATAAGTCAAATTCTTCAGTGGTCCAACCAGACATACGCTCCACTTCGACTGAGAAAGCCGGGTCAAGCACATCACTACTTGCGAAGTCAGTTTCGGTCACTGAAAAAAACACACACATTTGGCGGCACTTTAGCGGTAAAATTCGATGTGATGCCAATGGCGTAATATCATGTTTTATACATCAAATAAATCTTTGGAATATCCTTTCTTACAAGTAAGTTTCGATTTTTTAATATTTATAATAGTTTAGGAAATAATGAGGTGTCTTACCGATACGTCTTTTCCCACTTCTGGTCGCCATTTTTAAAAAAATCGAAAGCACAGCTATGATGTCATGGGATTTCCCCGCTCAAAAAATAGTTTGTTGACCTCCTACGTCATTGGCATCATACCGGAATCGTCCATTATTGCCGCAAAATAGGGGTGCTGTATTTTAAACCAGCCGACTAATAGCGATCTCCATTGCACATTTCGATAGCGTCAAAATTTAAAGGTCGGTTTTAAAATCGCCATAAAATCGTTATTTCTGATCCAAATCGCATTTTTAAAAAAGAATACAAGAGGGAAAACTCTAAACCTTTCAGATATCTACTCTATTTCTCATTTTGATCATTATTTCACTCGTGACAAATTTAGATAGTTGTAAAAATTTTCACACATTTTTCCAAAATGACGCGAGATTCTGTGTGTAGCTGACGGTCGGCTGACAACTGTACACGGTCGAGTGATATGCCTACTTTTAAGTTACTCAAATTTATTTATTTATTCAGTATTGCTTTAAAAAAGTGATAGAACAGGGTTGAATGCTGGCAACATTATCTTTTCAATATCCTTGACATAATTAAAGATATTTCATAACAAATATATCAACTCTACAGGTGTTCCATGCCATTTTGGCCATGTTTTGGATTCTATTTGATATGAACTTATATCCAAGAAATGGCCTTGTTCTAGTTTGCTCTACAAACAAGACCGACATCAAAACAGGATTGAGAATTGCCATTTTGAAGTACTAGGTCGTAAATTATCAGCTTTAAGAAAATATTCAAGTTGAAAACAGTCCTCTCTCATTTTCCATTTTCTCTAGGCCTATCACTTGAAAAATAGTAAAATGTTATCAATATGGAAGCTTACTATAACTTAGGATCTACATAAGTATGTTGATGTTATCACTGACTCTAGCAGGATGCACACCATTAAATAAACATGTTTGGCAAGTACGGAGCAATGCTGGGAGCATGGGTTTCATTGCGCTTGCAAAAGCAGAAGTTTTAGAAATGTTGGTAAAATTTCTATTTAATCTTGTTCTGTGGTATCAATGTAGTCAGACTGGTTAAAGGTAACCATTGCTGTATTTGTGAAATTTGGGAGCTAATTTTTAGACTGAAAACCAAATGCAAATAAAGCGCTGGGCGCGGGAATCAAACCTGGGACCTCGTTGGTGCAAGGCAAGGGAACTTCCGTTGCGCCAACCCGCTCCCCCCACTAGTGAAAAGTGTGATTGTTGGTGGTGTGCTTGTAAGTTTCTAGTGACTGGATGGTGTGTTAGCATGTTCATAGTAATGATCTGTAGTACACATGAGTCTTTGGCTTCAATGTCCGAAGAGAACGTTCACTCTTGCTTTTGTTCACTAGTAGTAGTGCAATTTGCGGGGGACACTTTAGATGCTTCAGTGATCAATGTTTATATTACCTGGTTTGTAATTTAATTAATCTATCAAACTTTTTATCATGGTGCGTAATATTTGAACCAAAATTAATATATATTTACGGTCTGTTTTGTGTTAAACACCACTGAGCAAGAATTTACCTTGACAGAAATGGTTAATTAGCTTGATTAGTGTTACAACACAAGATACTATCCTGCTTGATGGGAAACATGGAACCCCTACTTCAATTGGTATGATCACAATCCTAATTAAAGATATAAATAGGAAATGCATCCATAATCAATTAGTGCTGGCTAGAATTTCAATTTCAATCTGTACATGATAGAAACCAGTCTCATTTGTGGAAAGTGGGCCTGGCGACTGACACTGCCGTGTCCAATGAGGCATGATTAAGTTTGATAGAATAACCTTAAACATCTGGTTTGAAAATGGGGTTAAACCGTGTGCTCATTAGCATATGGGTTAATTTGCCCATTCCTGTGCTCTTTAATTGAGAGTCTCTCGCTCACAAAAGTGTTTAACACCCACCTTTGTCCATTGATCTCTAAATAGAGGCCTTGCAAGCTTTTATCGATTGATATCAAACAAAGGATTTGGACTGAATACCTTTCCCGTAAACATGGCGTATCGCAGTCCATTCAATAAAATACTTAATTAACCTAACTGATAATGGTGCATTACTGTCATATCGAAAGGCACCTTAAGGTTGCGAAGTTACACCAAAATTGGTAAAAGGCATCGGGCTGATTCGGAAAACTACAGTTCTGAGAAAATTGAGTTTAAAGTTTTTGTACTTAGTAAATCTTGAATGGAGAGAGGATTTTTAGCTTGGTTTTTAATACATTTTTCTTATGTTTTGGATGTTGGAACCTGATTAATATGATAGAATACACTTCAATGATAACGTTTCTGATGAAATTAGAAATTCGACCTTGGACGTGATTTTTGACAATGCTTAGCTTCAATGGCCCGTATCTCGTAATGTACTATGCCGGTATTAAGGTACCTTTCGATATGATGATCCACATATAATCTTTGAAGTATTCAACCAGTAATCAGACTCTGTTACGAGATCCATAGCATGATATCCCTTGTATTCTACAACAGTGTGAATTGGTGGTTTTGTATTGGTGGTTTTGTATTGTGTAAGAGACTAGTAATTATTTATTTACAATATTTTTGTACATGAATCGTTCATGATTTGGGTATTATTTGTGGCTGATTTTGTTGCTACCACATAGACAAACATTGAACATTAGTTTAAAAAATCAGCACAACACTGGGTATGTGGTTCTGTTTCGAAAAATATTGACTAATATTACTTCCCTGTATGGTCATATTGGTTTATGCGTGTTAATTGGTTGCTTGCTGGATAACTTCAATGTTTATAGAGTATAGTACACATTTTGCACCAATCAATGATATCATTCATAAAAACATACCATTTCAGTTCGGCGGAACTCACAAGTCAGATACGTATCTGAATTTAGATACCCCATATCAAAATTCGGATACGTATCTGAATTTAGATACCCCATATCAAAATTCTGATACCCATATCTGAATTTGGATTAAAAACAGCTGAAACGGGATATCAGCTAAAATGAATATTCAGCTTCCCCACCTACCATAGCGATATGTACAAAAGTCAATAATATTATCATCATTTGTCATCTAATTCTAACAAATTTTTGGCCAAATTATTTTGCTTTCTGTGATCTGGGCATGTTTCAAAGCTGTTCCGCATGGAATTGCATAGATGGAAATTACATTTTTACAGATGCAAGAAAGATTTTCTACTTGTACTTGCCAGCTTGGGCTATTAATTTGTTACCTGCGCAACGACATGCGTATCAGACTTCGGATACCTCACCATATCCTAATTCTGATACGGGTATCAGAATTTTGATGTACGTGGGTATCCAAATTCAGATACGAATTCGAATTGTGAGTTCCGCTGAACTCACAATTCGAATTGTGAGTTCCGCCGAACTGATTTAGCATCATATCCATATGTAACTGTGCCCAAATTTGATACCATAATTAATGCTTTTGAACTTGTACAAAGAAGAAAGTTTTGTCTCTCAGGAAGGAACAAAAAGTCAAACTTGTCCTTAAGGCTTCACACAAATGTCAAAACCATTTACATGTTAAATACGGAAGAGCTGCTCATTTTCTCTTTCTGCACTTTTTGTTTATGGGTGAGAGGGGGGAAGCATACATAGCTGGTATACTTTGAGTGTGACACTCCTCTTGTTATCTTGTTACATGTACAAGGTTTCCTTAGCACATCAGTGTTTGATCTCTGGGACCTAATTAACTTTGGGATGATTTGGTTTACATTAATTAAAGAATGCATTGTTTCTAATGAATCTTCACAGTTGTGTTTATTTGAATATTCATTAACCAGATAGGATGTGGTATGGAAGTAAGAAGACCCTGGGAGAAGTTTAAGAAGAATTTTTAGAGCTGGATTTTGTGCGATTCAGTGTTATTTAAGTTAAAGGGGCATTGGACAAGTTCAGCATCATCCCCACTTTTTTTTCCCCAAACATTTTGAGATTTTTGCATAATTTGAAGTATTAGCTATAATAATGACAGCATGCAAAGTTTTGATTGTCAAATTCAAACCATATATATTAAAATATTTATATATTCTATTAATTTTAATTATCGTTGTCGACAACGATAAATACTGCCCTCTATAGTTGAATTTTTAGAATTGGCCTTTTCAGGAGTTCATAATGAAAATTCAAAATTTCTTTTGATTTATCTGCAATCTATGATGTGAAAGGAATATTTTAAAAACAAATCTTTGGCTCTTTTTCATTGTATAGCATCAATAAATAGGTTTAGAGAATAGCCTCATACCCAAAATCAACAGACAAAATAAAATTAAAATTTTGACTTTTTTGAAGGTTTTGATCAAAATTGTCCTGATATCTGGTAATTGACTGTTAATTTCTAACATAGGAAGTGAAAATCACCGACAAACAAAATGTCAACATTTTGTCCAATCCCCTTTAAGGTGCCTGGTCCATGATAGATCTGCCAAAAATTTCTAGTGAAAATCAGCATGAATGATATTTTATTGATTGCAGAACCGATTTAAAAAATAAAAATTGGGGGTCACCGGACTCGTTTTTGCATGAGAGTTAGTTTATATACAGCATTGGAAGTTTTTTTTTGGAAAATTAGTACAGGGGTCCATGGGAAATGTGGCAAAAGTGACATTATTTAGTGCTGATTCAAATAATTCGCCCGAAAATGTTGTCAATTTTTTATTCCACAAGTATGTTCTTTCAAATAAAATAATAAAAATTGGGGGTCACCGAACTAATTTTCAAGAAAAATATTAAAACATGGCAATTTTTAGTTTCAAAACAATACTCAGAGTATATATGCGCATGCGTATTGCGGCACTTACCAATTTGGAAACTAGCGCATACTGGTACGCGTGGACGGCGCGTGGAACAGACACCTTAATTGATAATACGAATGCCAGTCACCAAACATTTCGAAGATAAAAAGTTCATACTGCATCAATTTACCTAATATCAGGACCTTCCCATCATGTCTTGCTTCCAATGGGATTTAAGGCCAAAAAATTAATTGTTGTGTTTTCCTCAGGTTGGATTTCTGAAAAAATGAGTCGGTCGGTCGGAAAATATATATATATTTTTTTTTTTTAAAAGCACCCAAATTATGAAATTTGGGTGCATTTTCCACTATTTTCAAAATATTTTCTCAAAAACCACCCAATTAGAGCAAAATTGGGTGCTTTCCTGACCCTAATATTTTTTTATTAAATTTTTGAATAGGGTCGGTCGCTGAGGGCAACATAACAATTTATTTTTTTTGGCCTTATACGGGTTTCAATTAGAGGGTTTTATAGTGATGAAACATATCAGAAATGCAAAATTGGGATGAAGTCAATCAATCAATCAATCAATGATACAAGTACTTGCATAACATGCATACCCCATGAAGGAGTCTATTCGTACAGGGGACCCACGGCTTTACGTGACTGTCCGACCACGGAGCAAGTAGAGTAAAGTTTCTTGCCAAAGGAGACGAAAACCCCCCGGCCCGGGGCTCGTCCCCACAATCTCTGTATTACAAGACCTGTGCTCTAACTGCTCGGCCACGCTCCCCTCCTATAATTGTGCTATGTTTTATCACTATACCCTTTCATTACAACATGTACAAAAATCCCATTGGAAGCACAGCATGATGGGAAGATCCTGATATCTTCTTTTGGGCAATGTAAGGCAAATGCTGCAAATGGATCAGTTTTGCGGATGTTTTGTCGGATGTTTACCATATGATTTAACATCAAAAATAAAGAATTAAGCTCGGAAGATGGTTATCGACTTTCCCAAACATGCCATTCTTATAATCTTCATCCCAATCCTGTCACAGGTCATTTAAATAATATTTGCAGACTCTTTACGTGCTGCAATGAAACATGACTTACCCACGGTCATGAGATAAAAACATGAATGGAAAACTGTTGTCAGATGGTGTGAATCCTATAAAGTAGCCATCAAATGCCTAAATTTGATACTTAACAGGGTGTAAGCTTAAGTTTATCCTAGAATCTTTTGCCCACCAGATATATAGGGAGCTTATAAACCAAATGTAAAGACAAATGTTTAAAACCTTTTGCCCAGTAGATATAGGGTGCTCAAAAACAAAAGTTTTGAAGACAAATGTTTCAAATCTTTTGCCATAAATTGTGCTCAAAACACAAAGTTGGAGGACGAATGTTTAAAAATCTTATGTCCATCAAATATAAAAGGTGCTCAATAACATAAAGTTTAAATACAAATGTTTAAAATGTTTTTCCCATCAGATACAAAGTGTGCTCAAAAACGTAAAATTTAAAGTCAAATTTTTAAAATCTGAAAGAAATTTGCTTTAAATTAAACTGTAAAACAAATGAGCAAATTTCAAACCTTCATACCATCCAAATTGGTCATAAATTGTCAAAATCACACTCTTACAATTCAAGATTGATTTTGTCTAAATGTCAGTGTTCACAATGTTGCAAATGTCCTAATATAGGTCAAAGGTCAGACTGTGAAGGAGAGAACCCTGGGAAGTAGGTAATCCAAGAATCATCACCTTATAAAATGGTTGGCCATTGATAAAGTTTGAGTGACATTGTCCCATGTTGTTGAGTAACACAGACTATAAATAGCCACAAGGAGAGGGGTTTTCTCACCAGATGGACAGTAGGTGCCCTGGCCTGGATATTTCCAAGAAAAGATAAGATTTTATCTTCAAGGTAACCAGCAGTATGTCTTACAGGGTATATACCTGTTTGTTTGCATTTTGTCTGGGGACATAGTGTAACATATTTTTTCCTGGGCGAGTCATTTAAATATTATGAGTGCAAGCAGCTGTTGTGGCACTGTTTCCTCTCCTGGGGCTGTCGGGCCATGGGGCTAGGGTCATTCTTGGGGCTGCCTCATTGGTTTGTCTAGCACGTTCTCATGCAATTCATTGGAGCTCCAGCATTTAGGCCTAATTTTTATTCATATATCCCTTCAAGATACAGGAATATCAGGGTGGGAATCCAGATCTTTAGTGCAGGGTGGTATAAACCATGCTGGAATCAAATAACTTATCCAAATGAGAAGTGCATCCTATTGCCATATAAAAGCATTAAAGTCTGGCATTGATGAACAATATGTAACCGTCCCCCACAACCTGCCATATTATGGTCAGTTTTGTTTCTAAATTTAAAAAGAACATATTCCAAGTTGATATGACACCCAATGTGTAGTTACATCTCTTTGAAGCATGACATATCCAAGTTTACAAAACAGAGAAAACTTATTTTTAATTGTTGACCTGATGCACATTTCCTATTAACTGCCTGTAGTTTTAAGATATTTTAAAATTAAAATGAAAGCTGATATTTTGTAATGATTTAAAAAAATAAAAATAAGCAAAATTCACAATTTATAACTTTTTACATGTATTTTGCGCTGTGTCTAAAAATATAAAATGTTGACTATACTTTGATCAACACCAAATAGGCGGGCCTTTTCACATCGTGCATTAATACAGATAAGCGTGTGCGTAGCTGAACACAGCGCAACTGCAAGATCAGTATCTACGGCGCATGTGTAGGTGGGTTTATGTTTACTTGCGGATGAAGAAAAGCCTCATAATTCCCGCCTATTTAGTGTTGATCAAAGTTTAATACAGGAGGTTTGTTGTGAATGGTCAAATTCCTTAGAATGATTTTAGATGAGTTAGTTACAGATCATCAAAGGTGTGTATTATCCCTAATCTCTTGGCTAAAATGGATGTCAAGCAAGTTTAGGCAACTTAAAATATTAGGCCTAGTACTAAACTATAAATTGAAGTTGGCTCTTTGTAGTGCAGTGCAAGACAAGTTCTGATTGAATTACTTGTATGATTGGCTGGGGATGTTTCTAAAGATCCCCCAAGTAGAAAATGAGCAAAATGCTCTCAGCTACACAATTGTTTGTTTCCTTTTGAAAAATGTTTATAAAAGTGTTCAATATTACCTCCTTACCCCCAATCTATAGGCTAAATAGATGATAATTCCATCACGTATCTTGTGGAAGCTACACTTAGCTCCAGTGTGATGGCTCGTATTATCTCATTATGGTTCTAGTACTTCACCGAGTTCAACCACCAGCCACTGTGCTGTTTGCTATTTTGATGAATTTCAGTTGCAATTTTTCAACTGTTTGTCATTTAGTTTAATGCAAGAGTATTACTCCAAAACTGTTTTGCAGTCCTACTAGCTATATATAGGATGTCGTTTTTGGTATCCTCTTCAAACAGAGGTTCAATTAATTTAGAATCGGATGGGTTAGTATTTTTTAGACATGCTGTTATGATTTGTCAAAAACTCTCATGATTTGTCAAAAAAACCCCTCCTTTTTGAACTTCAAACATAAGTTTTAAATCGCAGGCCTTGAAAATAATTTCCAAACAAGTCAGTCATGTAGGCCTCAAGTTAACGCTCTTTTGTTTTAATATCCCCCTTCTAAAGCAGTGGTCTCAACCTGCTGTACTTATAAGTATGTGCTGTCTTTGCAAAAACGTTGGCAAAACTGTGCGATCCGTACCGCTTCTTTACTGATTTTGGAGCTCGCAGACATGACGTAATACTCTTAAGGCCCGTATTCCAGAAAGATGTTTAGCTAAACGTTGGTTTAACTGAGCATCAACTGTCCAGGAATGATACGCATCATTGCAGCTTTCAAGCAGAACGGTTCAATGAGTCATGCTGTTGACGAGAGATAAAACCTTGGTTTAGCTAAAAGCCTTTCTGGAATACGGGCATAAGTGTTTGTGTGGTCTAGTGGAACAGTGCAGGACTCCGAATCATGAGGTCGCGAGTTCGAGCCCCGCTACGGCCAACGGGTTATGTCCTTGGGCAAGACATTTAATCTCAATTGCTTCGTCCACCCAAGCGCATTGGGGAGCTGTTAGGGGAATATTACAATCTAAGTTCCGATAGGTCGGCGTCTTAAGATTGCGATCTAGTTGAGGTAAGATGGTTGTGATGATTTCCTAATAATAGCGTAATAATGTCAAGCGCTATGGTACTACGGTGAATAGCGCAGTATAAATACTAGATATTATTAAGTGTTTGCAGAACTTTATCTGTGTGCTGGCTGTGGTTGGGCCACCAATTAAAGGGGCATTGGACAAGTTCAGCATTATCCCCAAACTTTTACCCAAATATTTTGAGATTTTTGCATCATTTGAAGTATTAGCGGAAATAATGACAGCATGCAAAGTTTCATTGTCAAATTCAAACCCTATATATCAAAATATTTAGATATTATTTGATTTTTAATTATTGTTGTCTACAACGATAAATACCGCCCTCTATAGTTGAATTTTTTAAATTTGTCTATTCAGGAGATCAAATGCAAACTCCAAATTTCTTTTGATTTATCTGCAATCTATGATGTGAAAGGAATGTTTTACAAACAAATCTTTGGCTTTATATAGCATCAATAAAGACGTATTGAGAATAGCCTCATACCCAAGATCAACAAACAAAATAAAATTCAAATTTTTGACTCTTCTGAAGGTTTTGATCAACATTTTCTAGATATCTAGTAGTTGACCGTTATTTTCAACATATGAGGTGTAAATCATCCATAAATAATTTTTCGAAATTTTGTCCAACGCCCCTTTAAACATCAGTTTGGTCTGACTGATTGGATTGGATGATATACTGTTGAACGAAAATGCATTGGATGAAAAAATCATTTGAACAAAATTTTTTGGACAAAATATTGTCGGATGAAAAATAAGTTTGTGAATATTGATAGGGGCAAACAAAGTTGAATGAAATGTAGGCCTATTTGGACAAGATCATTTACGTGACATGGGGGGGGGGGTGACTTTGGTGGCTGAGGCAAGATTGTAAGATTGTAAAAATCATGTAAAATCATCCTGTTTTTAATGTAAAAAAATCCTGGGCACACCAGTGAAAAGAACCCTGTATCTTTGGACTCAATATATTGCTCATATCAACCTCGAGACATATTTCCACCTCAATTCGTACTTTTGAGTGAATTTTTGGTCTGTGAATAATGATCTTTATTGGTAATTTTAGAGATGGAAATCCAAATGCTGCAAAAAATAGGGTTTCAAAAATTGTATTTTCAAATCCATTTCCTGAACACCTTTGTAGGATCATAAAGGTTGTCAATTTCAAGTTCAAATTTTGTGTCACATGAATGAGAAATAGTTCTTTGACATGTTAATTTGGAGACTGAGCAGACACTGAAATCAATACACCATCACCTGGGAATTTCCTGAAGTATCTCAACAGGTTGGAAGAATCATTCAAAAAATTATGGGTGAGAAAAGTTTTCCCATTGCAATCTGATATTGAATCCAAAACTTCATTTGACCAGTATTATTAGCCTAATATTGGACAATATAAAATTGGGAAGTTTTAAAATAATGAAAAGAAATAGGCCTATGCCTTGATTGTTCAACATTTTTTCTTTATAATTCAAAGGAAAAAATAACCAGGTCAGGTTTAAGTCATGTTAAAAATAAATGTTACATTGTTTCATCTTTGTGACATTAAGTATGCTTGAGTTTCATCCCTGAGGTTTTATACAATGTTATCAGTGTGGTTTTGATCTGTAGACATTACTGACAAATTGGTTGTTAAATGTCATGCTTATTGTGATAAATAGAGATGGATGACTGTAAACATACCATCATGCTTTTATGGCAGGCAAAGTCTGGATTACTTTTTTGAAATTTTGCTCCAATTACGAGATGGTCATCTCAAACAAATAGTAAAACTAAAAGAATATTTGCTGTGCTTATATGATACATGAGATAGGGCACAAGTTTTTTTTTTTAATACTGCTATCCTGTGCCTCTTGGATTGATCATGGGAAAGTTCATAAGACTACATAGCAAACTGAGCAGAAAAAATGAAATTCATGCCATAAAGTATTACCTTCCTTAGCCAAGACATCGCAATTTAACTACTTAGACTAATTGACCCAAACTCAATATGGAGCTCACACATTTTCAGTGCAATAAAATTGAAAACTATTTTAATATAACCAGACCCATAGGCCTACATAATTAAATGCGATAATTCTGAACAACTTTTGGCTGGTGGTACCATATGCTCACCGACACAATGAGTGAAATTTCCATTTGAAATCGGCTGATTAAGCTTAAGATTTCAAGTCACATCAGGGCGATCACACTAAAAGTGACTTGTTAATGCTAACCCTGAGAGGGAGCATGGCCCAGCGGTTAGAGCGTTGGACTCGTAATCGCATGAAATCCATTTGTCGTGGGGTCGAGCCCCGGTCACGGCTGTAAAAGAACGTCACGGGCTATTTGAAAAGAGTAGGGAAAATCTTTCCCGGTCATGTTGACTATACCTTCATAAAGTATATCATTTCCCTCTAGGACCAGAGAGCTTCGTGTTTGACTCCAATTGGAGTGTTGGAAAGTATCTAAAGCAGAAGCAGAAGCAGAAACCCTAATTACAAGTTTGAATTAGTAAGCAGTCAGTTAATGTGAACGTGGACGTAACATTCTGGGTATTGTGTTAATGAGTCACTTTTTCTGTCGGCAATTGCCGGAAAGTGCAAAATCGGCTTTGGGAATTCTCGGAAAGCAGTGTTTTGAAAGGATCTATAGTAGTGTAATGACATTGACTTTGTTAGAAATTGAGATATTTGTACTTCCAAAATGCTGTCCATGCAAGCCCTTCTCTTCTCTTCATCGTGGAGCCAAGATATTTGAATGAAGTCTTGATATAAATATTTGAAGGTACTTCTCTAAATTGCTCCCAAAATCGTAGACCAGCCAGTCACCACTCACCTGTTATGTATTGTTCGTGGTGAACATGGTGGTTTTTGTTAACATTTTCCTGATTTGTTATTATGTCAGTACAATTTTAGAGTTATTTTACATGCACAAGGAGTCACGTTTTTAAAGTGATTTAAACTCTCAAATTATAAATATTAACCCTTTTAACCCTATCCATATTCATATGGGTAGGCCTACCTACCACCCTGGCTTTCGCATTACGCACCAGCAAAAGTAGAATGCCACCATTTTGTCTCGCGCGATTTGGGACCGAGGGACTTGCTATAATTGTCTCCCGGGATGTCAACAAAGTTTATTTTTAGATATTAAACATGCGAGTTGGTTTGGAGAAAAATGAAGACTTTCTGACACACCATTTGGCTAGCTAGAGCTTGCAAATAGGTTGTAGGGTTTACAGTACTGTATAGGCCTAAGTGGTTTATTTCGCACTACATTAATTTTTGCGCTTTTCGCGTACAATCCACCTAGCGAGAACAAGTAAAGCTTAAAACACCGAGTAAAATGGTCTTTGTTTGAAAGAAATCGGACATACGGTTGCCAAGATATGCTTGATTTTAATTTCTTTGTTTTCTATCATTTTTGCCAATATATTGATAAAGTTAATGAGCAACATTGGCTATATGTGCTCATTAATATTCATATTTGCCAATATTTTACCAATATCTTATGCATAAACCTTCATTCTATTTTTATGCCTCCGCCAGAGGCATTATGTTTTCTGGTTGTCCGTCCGTCCGGGCTCATTTCTCGGAACTGGTGAGGCGTGGAGTGGTGGTAAGGGTGGCTAGTAATTTTCTCTGTAAGTTTTGGCGCAAAATATGCAAATTTAGTCGGTTTTTAAGCAGAAAATATGCGATTTTTTGAGATTTTAGGGACTTGGGCTGAAATCCAAATTTTTTTTCAGGGGTAAATCTTACCCCACCCCTTCAAAATGTTAACCCCACCTTATTTTGATTTGCGCACCATATATGCTAAAGTCGGCCTGATCGGCCATTTAATTAACAAATACGATGCGTTTTAAGATGGTGCTCTTACATGTAATCATATGAAATCTGAGTAGATAAAATGGCCATATCTCTTAAACAAAGCATAACTTTATCCGGAGCATATCTCGGAAACCGCATGCCCTACCTTAATGATATTTGGTGACTGGGTAGACCCGGAGCCGAACTGGATCCAGCAACAATTTCAGTGCAAAATATGCTAATTAAGTACCTAATTTGCATA
>JXSR01S009597.1:29665-49582 GCA_000969725.1 Ophiothrix spiculata
TTTTCTTTTTTTTTCTTTTTGAGTTAACGCCACACTTTACGTCAATAAAACTTTCAAAATCTGAGATGTTAGTTATAATCATCTCAGTTCAAAATAATCAAAGAAAAAAATCCAAGACAATAATTTTGTATTTTTATGTCAAATTGATTATATCAAAAATGAAATCGTCTCGCTAAAGTGACACCATAGATTAAATCATTAAATCTATAATTGCACTTTACTATGTTCTGTCTAATCCCGGAGTCTAAACTTCTAAGTTATGACATCAAACAATGAAATGATAAGTCACACATTTATGTGTATTTAGATCTAATGCATCTTCTAAGGTATAATACACAAATGTCTCTCTCAATTTAAAACTTCCACTGTTGGCGTGGTTGGTTAAGGCGCCTGCTTACATCAATATGCAGAATTTCCTCTGTACTTATTAATTTCAGTGGTTCAAGTCCCGGCAGGGCCAAGTGAAATTTTAGAAAATAAAATGAAATTGAAAAATGAAAAACAAAATGTGATAAAATCAAATAAAATTCAAACGTCAGACTAGACTTGACCTAAGATCTTATCTGCGTGATTGTTTCAATATACCGCCCTTCATAAAGTCGTGGACGCAGAAAACAAATTGGAGCCACGATTTTTTCAGAGTGTCACCTCCTATATATGTGTGGTGCTCTGGCATAATGAGCGGAAAGTCGCGATTGAAGATTTTGAATAAATGGCTGCTAAAGTAAAAATATGGTGAAATGATCAAATTTCGTTTTTTGACATAAAACGCATTAATGTATAGGTGTTAACATTTACCTGGAGTTTTGAAGGTCAATTATGCCTGGGAAATGCAATTATTCACGGGTTGTTGATCGCGTTTTGCTGTTATACACTATAGTAATCAGTAACTTTAAAAATCGATTTGCGACAATTTGTTACTGCCAGATTTTGAGTGGACTGTCTTGTATTTCGAGAAAGAAAGTATGACATATTATATATCATTCGAAAGCTGAGATTATAGAGAATTAGAATATGCCATAAACTCAATTTTAAAAATCGCGACCTTCCGCTCATTATGCCAGAGCACCACACATATATCCTCCTTTGTATAGATAAGAGAAGGTCGAATCAGTCTCCTCCCGTAAAAAGCATTGAAACCATTATCTCAATCTAATTACTATTCTATGACACAACTTTAAATCAATAACAATTTTACCTTACTTATGCTGCTTTTTAGCAGGCCCTTGTCCCGAGTAGACAATCGATTTTCCTATTTTGAACTCCCACTACTGATAATTTTCTTACCTGATTGGAATTGAAATGACAAAATTGCTATGGCAACTCCGTCACTTGAGTCATTCGTGACAGGTTGTTGTATGTCGAGAAGCACGGTTGAATTTCCAAGATTGTACTTTAGTTTATCTTCTATGTCTTTTAAATCGCCATTAATTCTGTTATAAAGAAAGAAATAATCAACAAAACAATCCATTTTTAAAAATGTGTACACTCATACTTTAAGTCTAAAAGACTCCTCGTTGTATAAAGAAACGATATAATTCGTCGCTTCTCAGATTGCATCAATTTACTTTAAAATGACTAAACGACATCATTTGTAAAATAATTACAATTAATAAGAAAAACTTAGTAAAATATGTCAATTGAGTCGTCAGTTGCTAGTCATTACATAAACAAAAGTCACTGAAAGCATTAAAAATAGACTATTATCATAAGTGCTTTGGTTTTCTTAGTAAAATTGAAATATCCCGGTGAAATTCAGTATCAATAGCTGACGCGAACAACACTAGTGTGTGAGAAGCAGAAACAAAATCTCAGCGTTAAGTGGATTGAAGAAAATGGACATAGCGTCTAGTCAGCTCCCTTTCCTCGGAATCTACATCTTTATCTCCTAAATTTCTAGGCTTTAACAAACTAACAAGCTACTTTTGTTATACATATATTGCTGCTGGTATAAATCTCAAGGAAATATGCATTTATAGAATTTGTCTTAACGTAATGTCGGTTTTAATGTGTGAGTTCGAAAAAACAAGCCATTCTGGAAAATTAATTCCCTCTGTAAAATTGTAATGTTGACTGTATGTAGCTGGACACTAAATTTCTAGGCTTTAACAAACTAACAAGCTACTTTTGTTATACATATATTGCTGCTGGTATAAATCTCAAGGAAATATGCATTTATAGAATTTGTCTTAACGTAATGTCGGTTTTAATGTGTGAGTTCGAAAAAACAAGCCATTCTGGAAAATTAATTCCCTCTGTAAAATTGTAAGGCACGACTGTGAAACGTTTCCGATAGAGCTATCAGATTCCGATAGACATATCGTATTTTTTTCTCATATGCATGATAATTCTAAAGTCATTTTTGGTTGATAAATATAACTATTAACCTTTGTAGGACTGATTGAAGAATAAAAATGGATCAAACTGTTTTCATATTTTGTGGTACTGATATATTTTCTATCGTAAACAGTTGTCGGAATCCGATAACTCTATCGTATTTATAACACAGTTGCGCCTAATGTTGACTGTATGTAGCTGGACACTAAGAAAATCCTCCCCTAAATTTGGATAGGACTTAAACTATAGTTGGTCAGAAACGAATTAAATCCAAATGAAAAACAATGTTACAATTTTAGAGACAAAACACATAAAAGTGATGTTATTTTTCTTAGTTATTTTGAATTAAACATTTTCAATTTACAATTTCGGCAATGTAAAAGCAGTATATGAATATGTCGCACTTTTTCACAGCGCTTAAAACGAACAGCTTACAGAGTTTAAATACAAGTTAAAAATGATTATTTTAACATTAGAAAGTGTTTAACAGGCTCATTAGGCAATACTCAATCTATCAGCTTTAAATTAGTTATATGAAAGCTTTTACAATGATACCTGAGTCTCGGCCGGTCTTGAGCTGTAAGACCTGGTGTAGTTATCGTAACTACACTACGTTCGGCTTTTACAGCAACTGCTCCAAACAAAGATGCATTATTGTAGTAGAAAAAGCGACTATGCACTCCGAAGTCATTGTCTGGACTCTGGCAAAATACAAACTCTCCTATTCCAAAGTAGTCAAATGCCTTTCCTGTTGAAAACAGTATCGCAAGTAACTGAACTAAATTGCATGATAAGTTCATGAATTTCCAGCTGACATATTGATTAAGTTATACCGTTGATGAAGATCTTTATGTACATCACAACTGCTCTAAGCAAATTTAGGTGAAAATGAGTCATTATCATACACAATTGAATAAATTAAGCATTGTACATAAAATATCAGCACAATATGTTAAAAATTCAAGGAAACACAAAAAGTAAATCCATGAAACATTTACAACTTTTCTAATTGTATGTCGCAATACTATAAGACCGGTGTTGCTGACTTTAAAAATGAGAAGTTATTGTACTCACATTTAAGAATGAGTGTAAATTTACAACTGGCAGTTACGACATTATTGTAACCCTGAGATAGAATTATTAATTGTCATGTAAATGTTTCAGTTTACTTTCAGAAGTGAATTATTTTGTGACTGTGTTAAAGTATTTAAACAAACGCATATAATTTAGATGTATAAGAAATAACATGATTATTAGGGTGCATCAAACGCCCCATGGTTTTTAAAAAAGCTTCTAGTAAACTTCTACCTAGTATACAATTGTTCAAATGCTTGATAAAAATACCTGTGCCAAATTTCATCAAAAACGAAATTCGTTTAGGGGGGCCACGTGGCAGTTTTTATACATGCCATTAGTTTTGAAATATGCAAAAGGCAGCTATTGTGTTTTCTATAGCATAACTCAATACAAAATACAATAGCTGCTTGGTTGAGTTCAGTGACATATGCTTTGAAAAATCACTGTCATTCATTTTATCATTTATTATCACAAGTGATAAAACATTTCAAGCTGAATAATGATCTTGTTGTTTAGGCATTGAAAAGAGCTAGAAATCCAATAATTGCCTACTTAAGGCTAACTGCATGAACGACCTGAAGTGCTTTCATTGATCATTAATTATCACTATTGGTAAAACATTTTGGCACCATGAGTCTTCTAAGGGGTCAGGTCAAGGTCATTTAAGGTCAAAGGTCATTTGAGGTCAAATCTCAACAAGTGTTCAAAAAGTTGACCCTTGGTCATTTGGGGTCATTTTGGGTAATTCAAGGTAATTGTATATCCCATGAAACATTCAGAGTCATTATTTGCAATACCACATATGGCAGCTATTCCTTTGTGAGTTTCTGAGTGAGGATTCTGGAGGTAATAATAAATAGCTCCCATATGTAAGCAGGCAATTTCAATACCTTAACTTTAATGCCACCGTGGTCCCCCTAGACCGCCTCTAATTTTTTTCAAACTTTACACAGCGTATTTTCTAGCCAAATGGAACATTCTAAGACTAGGTAGAAAAAATATGTATGACATGAGGGCGTCTGATGCACCCTAATGATTATTGTACAGTCGATGATGCTTAATCGGGATCCTCCTAAAAGGGATTTTTGGTTAATTGACGTATTCAGCCAGGAAACCGTTTCTTTATGTACAAAATTGACCTGTTAATCGGGATAATTTTTAGCAAAATGCTTTAATTTGATGACAATTTCCCTAAAGTTATGATGACAAAGTCAACTTTATGCGAGTAAATTGCAAATAAAACTAAAACTACAATCCCAAATTCTGTTGACAATCTCTGCAAAAATCTTAATCTATTCAAAAGGTCTCTAAAATTCTTTCTTTGTGTCTACTTTTTTAGTGTATATTTAATGTTTTTGTGCCCTAAAAAAAAAAAAGAAAAAAAAAAAAGAAAGAGTTCATTAGGCTGATAGCCAAGGATAACCCACGAAAGCCTCTAATGAAGCTTATTTCCATTGGGGTCCTAGATCTTTCTTTTTAATAATCAGTTTTAGTGCAGGAGGAAAACCAGAGGACCCGGAGAAAAACCTGCGGAAGCGAGCATGGAAAACCAAAATGCACATAAAGCGCCGGGCACGGGGCTCGAACCCGGGACCTCATTGGTGCAAGGCGAGGAAACTACCGCTGCCAACCCGCTTCCCCAACATATTATGTATGGTGATTTCTGTAGGTTGCTGAATCGGGACAACTGGTTAATCGGGATGTTTTTGCTACTCCCGAGGTGTCCCAATTAAGCGGCGTCAACTGTATATTGTTTATAACAGGACCGAATTCATCATACCATCTAAAGTTTCCAAATGAGGATCCCCAAAACCTCGCCTAGGAACTTGGACGTCACAACCCTGTCCACCCCAACCTGGTGTACACCGGCAGGAAGAGGAGCTACTACCTTGGTTGACGCTGCAAACACCATTGCCAGAACAACCTTATAAAAGTTAAAATCAAACACAAAACATATACATGTAGAGTTAAACTATAATTCTATGGCATAAGCAATTTGCCAATGATCTTATTTCTAAAATTCTTGTAGAAACCAAGAATGTAAATTTCAAGTTTAAGTTTCAAGTTTATTTTATTTCCATATAAAAGCAATATATCAAAAGAGCAAACAAAATAAAAACCATATGGAAGGGAGGTATAGAAGGCCAATAAGGCCCGTTAAATTGCCAAACCCTTATAACAAATTTTTTTATAAATACATAGAAAAATATCATAACAAAAAAGGAATAGCCTAGAAAAATACATCAAAGACACAACAACGGTGAACTTAGGGGACGCGGGGAATTTGAGATCACTCGTAGAACTGTAATAGAGGAGGTTTGATATTAATTCTAACATGTCTAATGGATTTAGAATCTTTTATTATTTTTGGTAAAAAGGTCCATAATATAGGACCGTTTGTTCTTAAGCATGAATTATAAAAGGTCTTCTTTTTATTTATTAATTGTAAATCATTGGTGTGTCTTATTATATACTTATGAATATCAGAACGCTTTATGAAATAGTCATTAAATAATCTTGGCAAATCCTTGACACTAAATCTGTACATGAAAAACCCGGTTCAACCGTATGCATGTCGTTGACATTAAGGAGATTTGATTTGAGGAACAATGGTCCAGTATGACATCTATATTGATTGAAATTAAAAATTGAAAATTAAAAATTGAAATTGAAAAATTGAAATTGAAAATTGAAATTGAAAATTGAAATTGAAAATTGAAATTGAAAATTGAAATTGAAATTGAAAATTGAAATTGAAAATTGAAAATTGAAATTGAAAATTGAAAATTGAAAATTGAAAATTGAAATTGAATAATGGGAGTTGGTGATTGCTTCTTTCGCCCATTTTTAAAGTTGTATTATTTTTTCAAGGTAACCTGTATATGTTCTACCCCAAATTATTATTCAATAGATTAGATATATGAAAGGATTAGAGTACAATGAAGGGTTTGTAAAATACTATATGGAATAAAATGGATGATGTCACCAATATTTCTTGAAATCGTCTTGGATACACAATTTATGTCTTTTTTCTATGATAAATTTTCATCTATAATAATTTCCAAGAGCTTGTTATTTGTAACTTGGTCGAGCACCGTGTTATCCAATTTGTTTGAGATTATGTTAAAACATTTAAGTTGAAATATTTTGAAACACAGCCGCCTTTGTAAGCACATGTACTTAATACTGTATAGGAAAAAAGTTTAAATATTTAACAATTATCATACATTATTTTGTGCACTTGCACTTGGAAAAGAGCGGTAAAATCCAACAAAACGTCATTATGCTGTTATGCTCACTCATTTTTAGCTATTAAAAACATTATGCTAAAATAAATCTCTACCTTCATAAGGAAGACAATCCGGCTCATCACAATTTTGTCCTTTTCTTCCGACTACACACGATGGTGGTACTCCAAATTCATCGTCACCTTTACATTGGCACTCACAGTTTTCCCACACCCGATGCTCGTTGGCTTCACATGGTGGACAGATATCATCACATATACAACCTGATTCACCTAATGTAGATTTTGTACAGCTTTGGCATTCACAGAAACATGGACATTGGCCCTTTTCATCTATGGTATCACTTGATCCATCTTCACAAGAACATTCACACTGAAATTATGCCACAATCAGGTCTACTGCCATTGTACGTGAAAACACCGATAACTTAAGGTGCCATGCAATTTCATAAGAAAAGCTAATCCGATTTTTAAATTGGTTCCAAATAATTGCGAAAATATTTATCTGACTCAGATAATATTTTATATTTTACTTTATTCAAGGTGGTTAATAAGGCTGAAAGAAGGTCCTCAAAACAGTACTAATCATGACGCTCAGATGCCCCCTACAGGAATCATAACCGAAAAAGCACTTCCCCAGTTCAACTTTCCAAAATCATGCAAAACTCAACTCACTTTATGTAAATCCGAAGAGGATGAATTTAGGTATTCAAACACGCCACAGAGTTGTTCATCGCGAATCAACAACTCTGCATCCGATGCGTCTGCGTATTTTTATCACGCTCGGGTGAAAATCTTCCTGAAAACGTATGAATTAAATTCTAAATGTTTTCAATTTAACAGATAGGCCTACTTATCTTCATTAAGCATTTACCATATCTGAAGCAAAGTTCTAATTTGTGACTGTTTCCTGCTTTGACTTTATCATTTTTCCTATGCACCGGGCTTTTGCACACGTACTATGAGTGCCCGATACGCAATGATCAGTATGACGTCTTTTGTGTACTGCGTAAACACACTTCAGTAAACGCCGTGCCGTGCGTGACGCGCTAATTTGAATATCAACTGTGGATTCATCACGAATCAACAACGGTACGCGCCTGTATAAAGAGATACAGTGAGTTGTTGAAATGGGAGATGACACTTAATTAAAAACGAGCCACTATGTTTAACTCCCTGGTTTGCATGAAGATGGTATGATATCAAAATTCGCTAGAAATGTCGTCAATCGGTATCTTTATATGTGTCGCGTTACATCAAAAGGTACAAGTTGTCTACCTTTGACAAAATTGAGATTTTCATGTCATTTGAAAGGGAATTATATAAGCTTTAAAATTATACATTGCTTGTGAAAATTGAAGTTATGATGAATAAAGACGGTTGTTTTCTTATTATTTTCTTTATAATTTACAAGCTTAATTGGCCTGTATCTCGAAACTTGCTTGGCCGACAACTTGTACCTTTTGATGTAACGCGTCACATATGGTAATTACGGATTACCTTTACCGTTAAGTACCAAAATATTTAACGGAATACAGACAAATGTTTAACAGATTGCTCGTGTTTTTCATAAATTTAGTAGACAAGTCTTCAGAAACATTGATTTCCAGGAGAAATACTTAGCGCAAATTGACAAAACATTTTTAAGTCAGAAATCAACATAATTGTTCCGAAAAATGAGTTTATTCGACACATTTCACTCACACTGTCGTCTTTGTGCCGCTTCCCCATCTTTATATTCCTTGTTTATATTTCATTAATGTCATTCTTAGAACATTTTAGAATACACCCAACTTCTTTTATTTTCAGTGTTTTTTTTTTCAGTATCTATCAGATTGAATACCACACACGGCAGTATTACTTAACAACCAGGAGGATTTTATTTAAAAATCGAGATGGAAACATTTGTCTCAAATTACAACATTATTTTGGATTTAGGAAACAATCAGAGAACACACACGAAACAAAATTTCATGTGTGAAGAAATGTCCAATTCAGGAATCAGAATGATGAGCAATTCTCTTTTTCCAAATTTCTGAATTAATATTAGTTTGTGCCTAAGGGGTGTGTGTGGTTTGTGGAATGGTAGTTATGAGATGTCCTTGCATTTATTTTGTCCGAACATACAATTTTATATTTTATTAGTTGCTAGATTTGATGCTAGATCATTCAATTACAATTTCTATTTGGCGTCCATTTATTATAGTTATTCCATTATATTTTTATATTATATCATATTTTTAATTGTTTTCATGAAGGCTTTAAGGTTCAATTGTATTTTGTTAGGGTAAAAATGCAATACCTAGGGAGCAAAACCCCATTTTAGGGGTAAAACTGCAACGATAAATTAATTTAGTGTGTCCTATCCATTTGGGTTCTATAGACCATAGGTAACAACACTAGGGTGGACACAAAATCAGTCATGCACGGGACCGTGGAGGAGGGGGGTAGAAGACATGCAGGCGGCAAACTTCAAAATTTGTCAAATTTTGTTTTATACCATTCTAACATGTTCCTCTCATCATAAGAAAACAGAAAAAGTATACTTTGACCCATATCTGACGAAGGGTTTTTGAGATATAACCGAAAACATGAAAGGTCACATGTTGGGCCTATGGGAGTCAAAAATTGTAAAAGTGTCGGATTTTGTTCAAATTGGTCTCAAATTGTTCGTCTTGCAAAACTGTCTACATAAAGTAATATTTTCCAACGTCTTCGATCGATCGTTTCTATGGTATCAAGAAAACAACAACATTATTTCTAATTGGTGCAAATACATGGAATACCAACAACTTTATATCGACCTGTAACCATAGCAACGGTTGATCGTAGACGTTTCAAAATATTACTTTATACAGACAGTTTTGCAAAACGAACAATTTGAGACCATTCTTAATAAGATCGGACACTTTTAAAATGTTTGACTCCCATAGACCCATCTTTTGAACCTTAATTTGACCTTTCATGTTTTCGGATATAACTCTTGAAGCATTCATCGGGTCAAAGTATACATTTTCTGGTTTGTTATGATGAGAGGAACATGTAAGAATGGTTTTAAACAAGATTTGACGAATTTTCAAATTTGCCCCCTGTAATGACTTTTACCCCCCTCCTGCATGGTTCGGTGCATCAGACTGATTTTGTGTCCACCCTAGTGATGTTACCTATGGTCCATAGCACCCATCTAGATAGGACATATTAAAATAATTTCTTGTAGCAAGTAAACCTGTTTTGCTCCCTAGGTACAATGTAATTCACCGGTTTTGCTACATGTTGGTTTTTAATAAAATTAATTATTGTATCTTAAATCATGCCAAAAATGGGAATGGAAATGATGTGGCGAAATAATTTTTTTAAATATATTTCTTATAATTTTCGGGACAAATTAAATCAAATTGAGCCATTATTTAAATTGTTTGAAATGTTTTATGCTCTGTAACTCAGCAATGGATGACTAAGTTCAAATAAAAGTATATATTTCTAGAAGCGGTTTTGCATACTGAACATGATGGTGAGGTAATTTTGGGACCAAAATGTGTCATTTTTGGCTTGGGGCCAAAAATCATGTTTTAACTTTTAAAAGCTAACTAAATTTTGCTCTGGTGAAATTTTAAACTATTTTACATTTTAGAATCTAGAAAGTAATATTTAGGAACGCTTTTTTCATTTTTTTCTTAGTTTTTTTTAGATGTTGTCAAAAATTGGTCCAAAAATGTCAAAAAATCTCACCGATGCCACCATTTTTGGTGGCAGCAGTGGGATTTTGACCTATTTTTGGCAATATTTCAAAAATGAAGAAACAATTTTGAAAAAAATGAAAAAAGCGTAAAACAGTTCAACATTTTACCAAAGCTAGCTTTTCCAATAAATTTTTGGGTCAAAAACATAATTTTTTGACCTTTTTGGGACCTTAGGGCCAAAATTTTACATTTTTGTCCCAAAATGACCTGACCAGCGTATTAAGTATGCAAATTCACTTCTATAAATGTATACTTTTATATGGATTTAATTATTCGTTGCTGAGTTACAGAGCAACAACCAATTCTGAAAATGAAGGGTTGACAGGGCCCAAATGTATGCTTATTATCTGAAAAACGGCGCAATTCAAAACATAATATTGCACTATTTAAATGTTAATATTTACCGGACAAGAACCATCTAACTTCATTTCTCTTTCGGTACCATCTCCGCAGGTGCAATAACATTCCGGTTTTAGATACTTCCTTTTTAAAGTTTTATCATCCTGGCAAAGTTCACATTCACATTTTCCGTCGCTCTTCTGCCGTAAGAGGAAAGAAATTAATGATAATTTATATATATATCAATAATGGTTGCTTGAGCTATATAAAGTTTACAGATTATATTACAATGTCTAAAATGTCTGAGGACATACTTTACTCCATAAGACTTACTTCTACGTCAAATAGACTGTAATGATGAAAATCTCTAGAAACTTGAAAGACTTACTCTTTCGTCAAATAGACTGAGGATTTTAAATTGTGAGAATATTACGAGGGATTTGATTTGACTATTACAATCGACGAAATGTGTCAGTTATTTTGTTATTAGTTATTATTATTGTTATTACTTTCCCGTTTTACCCATAAGTAACATACCTTTACGCTCTTGATAGTCTTTTCTGGATCACAAAAACACGGACACATGCATTCATGTGTTTCTGGATGCACCTTCCCTGGTACTTGCGTCCCTCCTTCCTCTTCACAAAGGCAACACGGTAAGGGGGAGTATACACACTCTCTGTATCAACAACAACAACAACGAAAAGGAAAAATGTAGTGTTGAAGAATGCAGAAAATGGAATACGAACTAATTGAACCACGTAAATAGAAGGAATCACAGGATAAAATGCAATGATAATTTAAAAGTAATCTTCTCTGTAAACTAAGGAAAACAACAATCCATTATAATGGCAATGTTTAACACAATAGTGAAAGTTGTATACTTTGGAAAAAACTATAAAATGAAAATGTTCACTCCGAATGACAAAATACTCCATGGTAAAGTTTAGACTACAAGAAAACATTTTAAATGAATATATATAAAAACAAACAAAAAACAAACAAACAAACAAACAAACAAACAAACAAACAAACAAAAAACCATGATGGTCTAATTTCACAATCTTTGTGTGCATACTGTTTGGCAATCATGGATGCTGGATTACAATCTTCGTTTTATCATGATGTACAGTTTTTTTTGAATATCTTGTGGCTATATCCATGTGTATCTGCGTGATAAAAGTCCTCTAGCTTATCACCCCTTTCATTTTTTTCCAAGGCCGAGCTTTCAAATAAGTCCACTTTAGGTATTCTCTTTTTCTTCAGCTTTAGCATTAAAGTCACTCACGCCGACTAATGAACAGATGCCTCCTTTGCTTACATTGTCAACCGTTGCTTGTAATTCATTATAGAATGGATCCTTGATGCTATTTTCATATGAAGATGTGGGTGCGTAAACGTGGACTATAGTGATTGCTTTTGGCTGGATTTTTAGTTTAAGGGTGATCCAAAGTAACGCCTGTGACCGAAAAATTGAAAAAATTTGACTTTAAAATAGCCACAAAACCTAGCATAAACATTATATCTCATTCATTTTTCTCATGTGTAGTTAAAACTACAAATACCTGGGTATTATCATTTCTTCTTACTTAAAATTGGGGGCACATTAATTATGTCACTTTTATTAAACGTATTGTCCGTTAAATAACACTGGGTTCTTGATTGGATTAACAAGTCTATTTGCCCAGTATGCTTGAACGTGATACTCCAGGCTGACTTACCAACAGGGCCATATCCATAAAATGGGCAAGGTGAAAATGGACCCACTGAAGCATAATTAAACTTGTATCACTATTGAAGTGTCTGTTTTTGTTCTTTGAAACTTTGGTTGTGGTAAATAGTCAGTTCACAACATCAATGCCCTCTCTACAGGTAAACCGTTGAGATATGTAACCAATGTGATTGTTGATGTTAGAAGGATATAAACTTTAATAATCTATCTGTAGTGTTACGGTCAAAGATTTAAGATAACCGATACCAAAATAACCTCTCGGGTTCTTAAATAATACAAACTAATACACTGTTTTTGATTCAAAATATAACAAATTATTTACAGTTTAATAATACTTACTTTCAGATCTCTTCACAATTTTGTCTTTAATTATGTCATAAACTGACAAAAACCGCGCGAATCTAGGATATTTCCAAAGTAAATATTCCATAAGTAAAAGTTAGAAACTCAATGAATACAGCCTCTAAAGATCTTGAATGTAAACTTTTTGCAGTTAAATAAGTCCCGTATCCACGTGGCAAAAATAAGTCAAAAACTCCAACGACGAGTTATTATAGTCCAGCAGTTACAAAGAAGCTCTGCTTGGCTTATAAGCTGGATCCAATGCACATAATCCACTCGGACATTAAATAGTT
Organism: Ophiothrix spiculata; assembly: GCA_000969725.1. Lineage (NCBI taxonomy): Eukaryota > Metazoa > Echinodermata > Ophiuroidea > Amphilepidida > Ophiotrichidae > Ophiothrix > Ophiothrix spiculata. Next base: position 42,773 of record JXSR01S009597.1, read on the forward strand.
CAATATCAGTATAACTCGACAAAATCCATCCACGCACAACAGCGTAAACTCATACATACACAACAGCGTCAATTTCACTTGTAAAGTTTTAGCTATCCATCCAACTCCGACCAAAGCAAATTTTACTTCCGCCCGAAATCACTTTACTTGAGATCATTACTTTTCATATTTTAATAAAAATCCCCCCATGTTGTCATACAGTCTTTTTTAACACACTGGGAATTTCCCATCTAGTATATTTACAATGCAAGATAAATACAAACACCTTAAATAGCAATTGAAATTCCCAAAGTGCCGGTCCTATAGATGATCTGATTAATGATCTAATTTTGGAAATTCCACCATCTAATATCTGATTGGTTCGTGCAAACAATTGCCTATCTATAGAATTGGAAATTACCACAAAATTGCAAAATAAAATTCGCTCAGAACAAATTCCCTTTCTGAGGAAATCAAAGATCTCAGTAATTAAGTTTCACGAATCAAACAATTAATTAATCAACAAAAACATACAATTCAGTTTCAAACAAGAGTAGATAATCAACACTTTGATTTTGTCATAGATAAGCAATTTTATTGAAGCAAAGGACATTCCATCGATTGGGAGAACGTAAAAGTGTTGGAGAGAGAACCTAGAGATTTTCCAAGGAAAATCCTGGAGGCCATCCATATCAAGAACTTGAACCCTAAACTAAATAGAGATAAAGGACTGGAATTGGATCCAGTTTGGGACAACCTACTTGCCACCAAGGAGACCAGGGGGCCAAGGAGAACATCTTCTATGACGTCATCAACATCTATGACGTCACATGAGGTTGTCAACAACTAGACATCGAGTCAGAGCAATATCATCCGCTGACGACGCCGGTGGACCCGGCGAAAGTGCTCCGGTGAGTACAAATTTTAGTAGCGTAGAAGTTTAAAATATGAACATTCTATAATTTTATTGAATATTACAATTGTTTGTTTCTGTACGAACACATACATGACTGGACAAGAAAGTTCCAGATTCCCAGCTTAAAGTATCAGGTTGATTTTTGGGAGACATCATATTGAAGTGGAAATGACACATCATAAATTATTTAAATAGCTTCTTGCGGTGGACGCTTTGAGCCATTGCTTCCAAACAAATGTGGTTGACATTTTAAGTCTTTTGGGAATAATTTCTGTTGTAGATTTATATAGTAAACTAAGGTTCTTAAACACGTGTTTATGTGTTATGGAAAAGAGTCTTATGATAGAACCAAATCGTGGACACAAACCAGTCGGACTAATTATGCAAGAAATTACGTCAATACTTCCCCAGCGCATAAGGCAGCCCTGTTTGGGATTCTTTAATTTGTACCATCGATATTAAAGTTATGGACATATCGATAAACAAGAGGTTAACTTTTGGCATTTTACAACTCCTGGACCTTGCAATAAAACAGTACTTACGCGTATCTATAGCCGTCAAAGTTTAGTGGGATAGCAAATTGTCCAGTAATGGTGAAATTCCCGATTCGGAACGTTCCTGTTAAAGCAAATTTGTCTAGCCCAGAAGTTCCAGATAACAATGCTGACTTTTCAGGGTCTGGACAATTATGCGCACATATTGTTCCTCCCATATCTATTTTGGCAGTCATCTCTTCAGTAAATGATAATCCTGTTATCTTGGGTGGTTTGGTGCATATTGCATTCTTGCCAACATTGGCTAATAAATAAATACATAAGGAAACAAACAAACAGAGAAAATGACATGTATCTTAAGTGATATTTTTGCATTAGATCATAAGTCACGAATTGGTCAGAAAAAGTGTAACATACCGCTAAATGAGAAAAACATCACCAAACTGAATATTTCAGAACACAAAATTAAATAAGGACATTTTAACACCATAAAAGTATACACTTGTTAAAAGCCAATACTACCAGGATACCAAATATACAACGATACTGACATTATACAGGGTGTGTGACAATTATACAGGGTGTAACTAAAAAAATGTGTTAATTTTACTCTCTTCATAGCCCTCTTTTATTCTACACAGCCATCAACATAAAACAAAAACTGGTATGGATATATATCGATAAAACACAGGGCTCTTAATAAGAAAATAGAACTTCTCATTTAATATCCATATGGTGAAATATACAGGGTGGGTAAAATCATATACATTTCAAAAGAATTGTATGCCTCCATGGACTATTTGGTGAGTTCTTTATATGTCTTAGCAACAGTTGACAATGCTTGAGACAAGTTATATTCAAATTTCTGCTTACTATAGCCATTTTGCTGCATTTTTGGTATACAGGGTGTTCAAACATGCATTATTTCAATAATTAACCTGATCCGACAGACTTTGGTTTATTTTTTACTGTTAATCCGTGCAATTACGGTATTATGCATTTACAACAAGTCATTACTGTTATTCATCCACGTTTTCACAACTTACGAAACTTGTCATGAAAATGTTGACCTTCGAACATTGTTGAAACTAGTTGTGGAAATACCCTGAATATGACAAAGTTTATCCTCACCAAACTATAATTAGTACAATACGTTCCAATATTTTTTGGACATGGATAGGTATATTTCGTCGGCAACATCACATACTGACGTATCTGCAAAATACGCGTTTCGATAAAAACAGCTTTGAAAAAATCGCAAAAATCAAAAGTCTTGTACAGGAAATAAAAATACATAAGCGTAATCAAATGTATTCAAAGAAAGTAGATAGTATTCTATAATTTCAGTTTTAACAGTTTTTTAGTTGATATTTTATCTCAAAGTAGTGTTATTTGCATGAAAATCGAATACGTCAGTATGTGAAATGGACAATTGTCGCGAAATTATAAGTTTTTTGGAATACGCCGCGAACATGTCAGTATGTGAAATCGAGGCGATCCTAATTTCACTGCGAAATTGGGAATACGTCCCGCAGATACGTCTCTATGTGAAACACTTGAGCGAATACGTCGCGCGGATACGTCACCATGTGAAATTGCAAATACTTAAAAATACAGATACGACAATCTGGGCTTGCACAATATAGATTTTCGTCAAATATGTCTGTATGTGATATCGTGAAATCATCGAAATGACACATGCGTCAAAATTAGTTAATTAATATCTAATTAGTTATATAAATTTTACGCTCTGAAATTTAAGTCATATATTGAGGACATTCAAATAACCCTATGTGCAAAATTTCACAAAAACCTCAAAATATCAGATACGTCAGTATGTGATTTGGCCGACGATTTGTCTTCAATTAAAACGTGTGTGAAAAATGGTTCTTGTAGGATTTAAACTTTTGGCATGACGACTTTCAAAAGATTGGTAATTATTCACAATTTTGTGTTCAAGTCAATGGGCTTTTCCTCCACCGTCTTTTCCTCCACCGCCTCCCCCGTTGACTTGTCTCACATTTTAAGCCATAGATCTCACAATATTTGTTCAATTGTCTTGGAAATTTTGTATTGTAGGTATTGTAACAAACTGCGCCTTCTCTGGAAATCCAATCTACCAGACTTGTTAAAGATCAGCTTCTTCCGTGCATCCGTGGAAAGTATTCTGTTGTATGGCTCAGAAGGGTGGACGCTGACAGAAAGACTTGAAGCCAGGCTAGATGGGTGCTACACCAGACTATTAATATTATTCAATACCTGGGCTCTTAGGTAGATGAGTCGGAAAAGGATTTTCATGTCCGAAAAGCCCTAGCATGGAAAGCTTGTAACAAAATGCGCCTTCTCTGGAAATCCAATCTACCAGACTTGTTAAAGATCAGCTTCTTCCATGAAGCCGTAGAAAGTATTCTGTTGTATGGCTCAGAAGGGTGGACACTGACAGAAAGACTTGAAGCCAGGTTAGATGGGTGCTACACCAGACTTTTAATGATGGTTCAAAACCTCAACTTGAGAGATCATCCTACCAGGGAGGTAATATATGGTGATTTACCCAAACTAACAGAAATAGTGAGAGGTCGCCGCCTAAACTTTGCTGCTCACTGTGCTAGACGGTTTGAAGAACCAGTGTCTGGACCAGTGTTCTGGACGCTAACCCAGGGGACACGTGCACAGGGAAGACCAAGGCTGTCCTACCCAGTACTTCTTACACAGGATGCTGGCATTGATCAAAATAAACTTCTCAAACTCATGCTAAACAGACAGAAGTGGAGAAAATTCATCATGGCTTCCGACCGCGGTCGACATAGATAGAGAGATAGATAGGTATTAAACTTCTTGAATAAAATTACATTTAACCACGAAGCATGTTACATCTCTCCCATATGTATCTGGAGTGACTCCAAATAAAACAACTTCAACACCGAGTTGAGATTAAATAAAATTTCGCGCTGAATTGCAAATGTATTGAATTGGCATATGCACCAAATGTTTGTTACTGATTCATACTTTAAATTCGATCGCAAATATATGATGACGTCACGACCAAATGTTTGGTACCATTTTTTTTTAGGCCGACATGACTATGTTTTGAGCCTTTGTCAAATCAATACAATTGGTGATTATTGAGTGTGTTTGATAATGTTTGAAAAGACGATACATATATTATATAGTTGTACAAAACGTACTTGCTTTTTTTAACCATTTTCGCAATACTACAAGCTGTTCACACTTTGGAAGAGATTTAATCCCGGGGCACACCTCCGTAAATGCAACTTTAAATAATGCCACAATTGAAGCCCTTGCCAAGCCGCTATCAGGGTTGCCTCCTAAATCCCCAATGGTTAAACCAGTTTTATTTTCGGTTTTGCAATCAGCCTAAAAAGATGTGCAAAAAAAAAAAGAGTATTGAAAAATGAATACAGAACGTCTGATTAATGAACATCATGAAATATTATAGAATATTTTACGAATCTGGGACTAGACCATATGAATGTTAAATTTAACCCTCGTCCACCTAACGTATGTTCTACTAGGTCGTCACCTAAGGGGTTGTGGGGTTGGGGGGTTGGTGGAGGGGGTGTTTGGTGCCCCCCCCCCTGTGAAAATGAAATTTAAGGTGAATTTTTAATTTAATTATTAATTTAAAATTTAAAAGTGTGGTTGTTTTATTCAATAGTATAGAATCGGGTCTCCTCTTTCTATTGATACCAAAATTATGAAAATCAGTCAAGGCATTATGTAATTATGACGTCATAAAGTACTTTAGGTTGGGAAATTTCGCCGAAATCTGATTTTCGGCGAAAATTGAAAAACATTCAAACATTCGCTATAAAAGTTCTAAATATCGGGTTTTTTTGCTAATGAATAAAGGAAGTGGCAGTTCTAACATGTTCTGTAAGTTTAAGCTTGTTAGCATGCAGATATTTTTCAAAATGGCGACTTTTTATATAGGATTTTGGATGGTAACCACCCCCCTACCCACGGACTTTGACGGCTTACCCAACCCCCACCTAAGGTGGTACTCCGACTTTTTTCATCAAAATGACCGCAAAGGATGTAAAAATATGTACTTAAATGCCCGGGGTCACTTTGTTTTGCGTTTTGGAGCAATCGGCGACGATCCGTTGCCCCCCCCGCTAAGGTAGTAACCCGACTCTTTTCATCAAAATGACCGCAAAGGATGTTAAAACAAGTACTTAGATGCATTTGGTCACTTGCGTGTGGTTTTGCGTTTTTGGGGCAATCGGCGACGATCCGTTGCCCCCCCCCCCCTCCTTAGGTGGACAAGGGTTAATTACTTTTTGTTTTATTTTTTTATCAAAAGTGTGGAATACAGACACTCTGCTATATTAACACTGTTCATGTGACAACACATACAGTGTTAAATTTGAAGATTGAAAGTGTTAAATATAATCCACAAATACCCTAATAACACCTAACCCTAATAATAATCAAAGTATTTCAAAACTTGATACGATTTCATCGTAGTCAATTGCATCCTATCAACTTTGATTGTTAATCTATATTACTGAATGCATATACCAAACGAGTACTTTTTTGTTTTCTTATTGACAATTTAGCCATTTAACATATCTTAGATGAATTGTATTGCAACATATAACACACACACACACACACACACACACACCCCGTCCACATTTTCAAGTTTTGAGATTTTTTTTTCTTATACGGACGGACATTAGCGCTTGCCGTAATTGCTTGATACTAACCATGATCATATAAGATAACCCATATGACACCTTTAATATGATGCGTTTGTTTTGAATATGACGAATTTGTTATCTTTTATAATCTCTTTTGTTTCAAATTTCAAGTGGACTTAGCACACTTTACTACTAAAGAGATTAGCAGATTTCTAGAAACACCATTTTTCATCCTTTTGGCTAAGGGTGGATTCATACTGTCATACATTCGGCACCGAATGTATACTTGTATAAGCGCGGTTGAATTATTTCCACGCACACGCACACCCAAGCATGTCAATACGCGCATCTGAAGTAAAGTCAGATTGACGCGTGACCGTGTGAACACAATCTGCACTTCGGAAATCTACATTCATCTAGATGCATCTACATTTAGGGCTTCCGTGTGGAGAGCCCCACTGTCAGGGCCGATGTCCAGAAGCATATTGATGGGGGGTAGGGTGTACCAGCTAAATTTGCAAATTAAAGTTTGCGAATTTGCCACCTAAAAAGTTGGCGCAACAGCGCCAATGTGCGCGCTTGCGTGCACAAGGGAGCGTATGAGCAGGGGGGGGGGGGTCCCCCTGAGAAACTGAAAGATTTTGAATTGATTTCGTTGCATTTTGTGAATACCTTTAAGGGAATTCTATACACATGATACAGATATGAAGATACTTGCACATGGGGAATCTGAGGGGATGTTCCCCCTCAGAAGCTG
>JXSR01S009597.1:54022-64789 GCA_000969725.1 Ophiothrix spiculata
ACAAGTGTAGGATAATTTTTTCATACAAAATCGAAATTAAACTTACCCAATATCACGTTCACACTTCACATCTAAACTTAACTCAGCTTTTCCAGAAAGGTTCATTCCTATTGTTTCAAGAAATAAACCACCTTTCTCCAGAGTTAACGAAAAGGATGGGGTGAATTTAACTCCCACCTTGCCTGTACATTTCACATCTGATATCTATGAATATAAAAAGGTTTTTAGCCACGTTATAATGTAAAAAACCGTAAATAAATAATCTAAATATAGTACAGTATGTGCAAATAAACATGCAGGTTTTTGTGCATTTTTTAATACCGGTACTTTGTACTATACTTTTTACTGTACATTATCTTATCTACAAAGGTTTTTATTTCGTGAAATTTAGACTTATGCACGTATCGGCAGAGTGTGATTTGTTGATTTCGACCATAGACATGGAGAATATATTTCGATTGCTTATTGCAAACCGATTCATGCGTGTGTGAAGAATGGCCTTCAAGACCCGATCTTGAATACAAAACAACACCGAGATAAATTATACGCACATTTTTGGGTAAAAAAGGAGAAGTACGCAAATTAATAAAAATCCGTCTAACAGAATTTTTCACCATGAGGTAAAAAACTGACTGAATGAACAATTTACAAATTAATGTCAAGATTGTCAAAAATAAAGGCATTTATAGATTTCCCTGGTTTTTGTTTAAAATATGCTAATTATATGCACATGATGATATTTAAAAGTATTTTTTTAAAACATAATTTACATCTTCTAAGTGAAATGTTGAAAATCTTATGCAAGAAAAAGAGTTTCATTGAAATACAAATGAGTAGTTTATATTTTAGCATTGACCAGAAGGTTAGGAAAAATAAGGCCTGTTCCACTGTACAATACAAAAGCAAAACTATGTTTATAAGTTTTACTACCCTCAGCCTACCATATCTCAAACTGAAGATATTACTGGAAACTAGAAGAAATGGTCATAATGAATTTTTAATAAATGAAATGATTATAGTCAAGAACCCGAATTTTTCCTCTAAGCACAGGTTACATTGACCTGTTATTATTAGGCACTTCAATCACCTGTTACGCCCGTGAACGAAATCACTACACAGAACTTGTGGGTGGGTGTGTGTGTGTTCAACAGGTGACATACAAAAAAAAATCAAGCTCTGCCTGCATGGATCTTCTCGTTCTTTTAATATGCTATTGAAGCATATTTTTTCTAAATGTCCTTTAATAGTTTTAAAAAATATTGCTTAGTTTTGAAAATATCGCGTGAAATTTAAGCGATGGTCATTTTAGAAAGCAAGTAACAATTTAGCGATCATTGCACATCCCATAGAAATTCAATGACAAGTATCTCCCTTGTCTGAAGGCACCATTTTCGGTGTGATCAGAAAACACACGGTTCTACGAGTGTTGACGTAAAATGCAAATCGGCCCGGTGTGATATATCATTTCTTGTCGGAAAACAGTTATTCGGAAATTTGGGTGTTTGTTGCTTGAACAACAGCAGATGTGTGGTTCCTGAGATATAGATTTTTAACCAATTACAATGTTTTTTCTCCGAAACGGAAAATCATTTCAACAAGCAACAACGTAAGTTAATTTCACTATATATCAAAAAAAAAAAAATTTTCAGGCCGATCCATTCACAAACATCGCGCCTAAATGAGAAAGAAAAATTAAAGCATAATTCGAGAAAGAAAAATTAAAGCATAATTCTACAACTTTTCTTACGCATTTTGAAATTGACAACTCTTTATGTTCATTGGGGAGAAAACATAGACTGGAAAGGCAGTGATCCATGCAGTGATCATGCATTAAAATTAGGCTGTGAGAAATCCCATTTTTATTAATACAAAAACAAGAAAGCCGCCTAAATTATCGTTAAAAATACCCATGTTATCATAAACAGACGCGCAAAATGTTACAAATGTTACAATTTTGTCATTTAAAAATGGAAGACACAGAAAACCCATTTTGTAATTTTTAAGATTCACAAAATATCACGAAATATTACCCACTTCGTAATTTAAAAATTGAAGACACATGAAACCCCTTTTATCATAAAAAAGACACGTAAAATGTCAATGAATATGAACCATTTTGACATTTATAAAAACACGTAAAATCTCACACAATATAGACCATTTTGTCATTATAATCTTGACATAAAATTTCAAGCCCAATTTGTCGTTTATGAAAACACAAAATGTCACAAATTCATGAAATTTGCTGAAATAGCCGTTTCTAAATGTCTGTATCTCCGATATTGTTTAAGGGCCGTGTCCTGTCAGCCCTTCGTTTTCAGACTTTTTTTTGCTCTGTGCTCAGCAAGAGATAATTAAATCTAAATAAAAGTGTATATTTCTAATAGCGGATTTACATACTGAACATGATGGTGATGTCATTTTTTGGACCAAAAATGTGTAATTTCGGCCCTGTTAAGGGCCGAAATATCATAGTTTCTTACTTAAAAGTAAGAAACTATGATTTTTTCGAAATTTTAGAATTTAGAAAAGTAAGAAACTATGATTTTTTCGAAATCAATTTTAGAATTTAGAAAGCCATATCTAGAAACGAATGTCTCAAATTTTCGATTTTTTTCTTACTTTCTGAAATAATGTCAAGTTTTTGAGATATTGTCAAAAATTGGTCCAAAAATGTCACAAATCCCACCGCTGCTGCCGTTTTTGACAAAACATGACCCTTTTTACCTATTTTTTGTCATTATTTCAAAAAGTAAGAAAAAAAAATGTGTAATGCGTTCCCAGATATTGCTTTCTAGATTTTAACAAGTAACTAGTTTAATTTTTACCAAAGCACAATTTAGTTAGCTTTTCCGTGAGATTTTGGGTAAAAAACATGATTTTTGAACCTAAAGGCCAACATTACACTTTTTTGTTCAAAAATGACCTCATCATCATATTTAGTAATGCAAATCCGCTTCCAGAAATATATACTTTTATATGGATTCAGCCGTTCACCCTATATGTAACAGGTAACTGAAGTGCCTATTGTAGGTAATTATAATTATGTCATTAATTATGCAAATCAGATGCATAGATACTTAAAACTGTTTTTACTTATTCAAAGCTAACACCAACTTATATTGAACGTATGAATTCAAAATATTGAACGGTTGTAGAAATCTGTGATCTAGATTTCTGATAACTTGTTGGGAAATCAGGAAAATACAGCTAATTAAGTCATTAATTATACTAATTAGCCATTTTATGATGTATTACTCATCATTTTAGGCTATATTCTTTTAGCACATGTTGTAAGCAACATACTCTGAAAGTTTGAAGCTTGTTCAATAAAAACTTTTAAAAATATGATCAATGCCAATATATATAACCCTCATATCAGTTATACACCTACAACTGTGTTCATTTTGTAGCTCAAATCCCTTTTTACGCATAAAAATGTATTTTAACGTCAATTTTGGATCTCAGTACGGGTGCCATCTTGAAATTAAAATAGAATAACAACATAATTAAATTAAATATTCTTGCATTCTTCAATGTCAAATTCTGTGGATTATTAATTTATGTATTTTAAAGACTGTTATGGTCAATTTGAATGAAAAGGAGTTATCTGAGTGGCCATTTTTGCGGCCATTTTTTCATATCTAAGATCAATATGATATTCTTGCACACGAAATGTATTTGATATAATAGCTTCAGCAACATGTATTAAATAATGGCTTTGGACAAGCGGTTGTTAAACCATTAAAATGAAAATAATGTTATCTGGCGGCATTTTTTTTAACGTACACATCGAATTTTTGACCGAAAAATAACTCAATTGATTTCGTACCATGTTTCACAGTCAGCTGAATACCTGGACAATAAAATAAATAAATAAAATAAATAAATAAATATGTGGAAACAAGTGGTCATAAGGGATTTAACTATAATTAATAACTCAGAACTCAATTAGGTGTTTTTCAAATCAGACCTTGTTTCATATCTTTGCTACATTTTCAATGAGCCATATCATCAGACAGGAACGTTCAAATTGATAAAAAAAAAGCAAGTTGAAGAGGTGAAGCACTACTTTAGTACTAATGGTTATTTTAGATAAAATATTCCCGCTTATAATGTTTATATTTTATGTTCCAATCTTACGGTTTTATTGAGACATACTGTACATGTATTATATGAAAGCAGTGAACAACTCTTACCAAGAAAACGTCTTTCAGTCTTACCTTTTCTTCGTAGGTGAAGTCAAAAGAAAAGTAAGGAGCAAATGTAAAGGTGCCACGTTTGAATCTGTGGTGTGATGACAAGACACTGACATTTGGCAAAGCCTGTAGTTCTGCTAATGTTGTTGCAGTAAGAACCTCAAGAACAACATACTTGTCGATTATAATTTTCGAGACGATCTGTTGCATTAAATACAAAAACAAACAAAATAAAAGCAATAACACATCATAAACCAAATAAAAATATTAAAAAAAACAAAAAATCAATACAGAACTTTTAATAAAATTATGGTCACAATGTTCGTAAGAACAAATCATTCGTACGGATCTTTTAAGAAGGACGTTCGCACGGCAGCCTTTCTTCTCAAATAAGGTTGTTAGCATGTTTCAAATCCAATATATAGCCTGCTCTGCGATCAAAATGGCCGCCAAAATATGATTTTAGGCACAAAAAAGGGTTAGAGGCACTTAAAAACAGTATCCAAACTACCAAATGTTGAAAATACTCAACGGAAAATGGCCATCCCTGTCAATAATTTCTTAATTTATTGAACAAAAAGCTAGTGTAAAGATGGTAAAGATAAAGTGTTTGATTTTCAAAAGTACGTTCACCTATTGTTGTTAACGAGATCGTACGTGTTGAGTTCATTATGCAAGAAATGACTTCACTACTTGGCAGTGTATATGGTGAAAATGTTTGTATTGTAGTTTTAGTACTCTTAAATCAAAATGAAGCAAAAAAAAAAATAGCCTTATAACGATGATATGTAAAAAAAAATAAATACTGTGGATTTATAGTGCGTTATGCCTGCCAGTTTTGTAATTCCACTCGGCCTCTGTACACTTTACAGGTGTTTGCTGAACACTATGACCCAAGTAAGCTCCACTCCAAATCAAGCATCAATTCCGGTTCTGCGACAACCTCTAGAGGCGCTGAACCTTGATCAGCCCACATACACACCATCGCAACCCGGATCTCCCGGGTTTCCACGAGATAATTATCAGTTTAATAGTTCCTTGTCCAAGGGAATGTCAAGCACACCCAACTTTGCTCTATTCTGACACATTTTTCTTCAAAAAAGGATATTTAACGCTACCTAAAACTGTTATATTAACAACCATAAAGTGGTTTGATTTAGTACCATACGATAGCCAAGGATCGCTCCTATCCGTTTATAGCAAAATAATCACAGTCGATCAAGATGTTATGTATTTATGACGTCGTAAAGCGTACTTTATTCTGAAAATGATGATTTTCAAGAAAAAACTGTGAAAATTAACATTTTGCTATAACATTTCTAAATACCAGAATTCCATGAATGTTTTTTGCGTAAACATAGTTAAAATAATACTTTCAACATCTCCTATAAGTTTCAGCACCAGAGAATTTTGATATTTTTCAAAATCGTAAATTTAAAATATGCATAGTGACCACCGTTACTTTGATCTTTGACGGCATATCCTTTCCCTAACAGTGGGAGTAGGACCTAGCCTCCACTTTTTTAATCAGAATGACTACAACGGATTAATTTATTGTTGCTAAAATGCCAAGGATTATATGTTGCAGCAAAAAAAAAACAATCTAAGGGTAAGATGGTATCCGTAAAGAAGGTTAAATCAATGCACTTCTCAAACACACATGTTCAAACAAAATGCTATTATTTCCTCTAAGAGCATATAATTTCTAAAAGCAACATGCTACTGCCATAAAACGAAACTCTTAGAAAAGTTAAAACTACACAAACACGGACTATTTAAAGGTTGTTAACAAAATGTATTCCCATCATTATAAAACAAATCCGAAAAATTACAACATAAGGGTGCAAAGAATTTTGATTCTCACGTATTCACTCATAAAATTGTGAAATTGATTTCAATAAAACAAATTACTCGGATGACGGGTAACACTAAAATCAACGGCATACTCCAGATAGAGTATTAAAATACTCATTTTTTCGCTCAACTTGTTGCACTCCGCATTATTTACTCTCTGAAATTAAGTGTTAGTCTTACTTTTTTGGTAACGCAGATAGTTTCCTAATCAGAATACCCACTTATCCCCCTGGGCCCAAGGTCCTTTTAGAACATTTCCCAAAACAGGGCCATAAAAAGAGCACAGTACCTGTGACATCATTTGTGTAAATCACTGCAATAAATGATGTCATCGCTCGTGAAATATTGAACGTGTTTTTGTCCCTCCAGTAAGACTTCACCCAAAATTATGTTAATTATCATTACACCACTTAAACAAAGCCCCAGACAATAATGAAATACACTGTTTTACATTCAATGAATTCCTACAATACAGGTAAGAATTCATCATTAAATGCAGTAATATTGCAATTTTTGAAAAATCCACTTTCATATGCTCAAACAAAATGCTATTATTTCCTCTAAGAGCATGTAATAACTAATAGCAACATGCTGTTGCCATTAAATGAAACTCTCAGAAAAGTTAAAACTACAAAAAAAGAATAATTGTTTAAAAGATGTATTCCCATCATTATCATAAAAAAAAAGAAAAACGGAAAATTAACAACATTTTTTCAACTTACTTATTGGAAACGGCAACAGTTTCTTGCCCGATCCTAGGCGCATCCTCAAGCCGAATGGCAGTGCTCCAGCGATTGGTCACAGTAACCTGTGACCGGTTCGAGAAGCTCTCAAAACGTTTCTTTATTGCTAAGTTGAAAGTGAAATTATATCCTGGTGATACAATTCCGAAATGCTATGGATTTCCGAACATTCATAAGGACACACGTCACTAAATAAAGGCATTTGGCCCGTACAGAGCTATGCGGGAGCATGTGTTTGGTTGCCCTCTCTAAAGTAAAAGCTTGAAATGGCGGGAACTAGATTTTTTGATCAAATTTCTTTTGAATCATGTTCTGTAGTTCAAATGTAGTCAGGCTGGTTAAAAATTACTATACTTTTGCTGTTTTTGTAAAATTTGACAGCAGATTTTCAGTGTTTTGAGAAATTTTGTTGCGAGTTAGAGAAAATGAAATTTTGAGCATATCCTATGTTCGAGGCGACTAGCAAAAACTATCAAGTTTACCCTATATATTTGTTCACTTTGTGGGCTCATTTTGATCATAATCTCAAAATAAATTCAAGATTTGAAGCAACCAGTCGCTTCATAGTCAAGATATCTGTTATGATATAGGGGTTGTTTTGCTTTGGAATGAATAGGCGATCTATTTGTGGTGTGTGTTCTTAAGACCTATTGTGTGTAACGTAGTTGTAATTCTATACCATGCAGGCGACCACAATATAGCTTCTTATTGACTTACTGTACAAAATGGCTTCCTAAAAACACCTGAGAACTCAATAATAAAGCAACTGGTTGCTTGAACGCTGCCTTTTCTCAGATGATTATGATCTCTTCTAACACAACACAATGATAAAAGTACACCTTCAAGACAAAAATTTCAAGAAACTTGAAGCTGAAGTATAACGCCCACTATCACTGACAGCCGAATTGTGTATTTCCAGAATCAAGCGCAAATTAAAGAAAACCCTTTAAATTTTACCAAATAAATTTGGAGATCAAATATGGCATCAGAGCCTAACTTTATAATTACAACAAAACATTAACCAAACATATTGCCCTTCCATACGTTTTGAAGTCCTGTTTTTAGAAGGGCAGTCAATTTTGCCGATTTTAGAAAAGGCCGGATTGCGAGTGCTAGTTATTTAGTGGTGTGCGCCCTGAAATGTCGCTGAACATCTCCGTGATATCATTGGACCGCTGGTAGGGGAAATCAGAACATCACATTCAAAACTCCCAGGACTGACATTGTCATAGGCGAAGGAGAGTCCATAACATCGTATGGTGTATTGGCCTTATTCACTTGCATGTCATCTCAAGATGCGGTCAAAGTGGAAAGAGATTTCCTTGTTAAGGATCACACTTTGAAGGACAGGGCAAATTTAAGTCCAGATCAAGTTTGCTCGCTGCTTGAATTGTGTTTGAACAACACTTATTTTGTGTATAATGGAACGTATTACCGACAGAGACAAGGCTGTGCTATGGGGTCACCGGTTTCCCGAACAAAATTTGTGAAAGATCGGCACTTACATCGTATGCTAGAACTCCACCTACTCATTGATATCGTTATGTGGATGATACGTGGGTCAAAATACGCCGTGACCAGTTAGAACCGTTCTTTGTCCACATAAACTCTGTTATCAAATATATTAGGTTTTAACTCAGCGATCAAGAAGATCCCGAAACGTTTTGAGAGCTCATCGACCCGGTTACGGGAGACTGACCAATCGCCGGAACACAACCATTCGGCCTTACGATGCGCTCATGGTCGGGCGTGAAACTGTTAGTAAGTTGAAAATCCAGTAAAACAGTTTAAAGTCTATTTCATAACGATAAACCATGTCTAGAAATATGGTGTATCTTGTGGACTTTCTGGATCAATAATGGAGAGTTTGCGATCATCCAGAACGCTAAAAATCGCTATTGAAATTCAGCCGACCATTACCTGCTGGAACAGTACAGCACACCGTGTATTGCAGAATTTCACGTACACTTTTACGTGAATACTAATCACTTAATCGATATCCCCAATTGTTTTAAATAAAAGCAATATCAAAATCAGATGAACACATGCAAGAATAATGTACAGACATACATATCCAGCACTTATCGAAGTTTTATTGCGTTTGGTTGTAAAGATTACGGGTTGCAAACTTCGCACTTACACACCCGTAAGTAGGGATTTTCT
The DNA here is from genome assembly GCA_000969725.1 of Ophiothrix spiculata. NCBI lineage: Eukaryota > Metazoa > Echinodermata > Ophiuroidea > Amphilepidida > Ophiotrichidae > Ophiothrix > Ophiothrix spiculata. The sequence continues at coordinate 62,982 of JXSR01S009597.1, forward strand.
GATTTTGCATTGACTTCTATGTCAAAGTTTTAAGTTCTACACATCTGCTTGCGAAAGCCAATACCCTGAACGTGAACGATCAATAATACGTGAATAGCAGACCATTATGAGACAATTATGAGAGGGGGCGACATCATGAAACATTCACAATAGGCAATCGTTGCATCAATCGAAAACTCTTTGCTGAGAGGGCGACATAATGAAATATACATAGGCAATCTATGATATTGCGCGTAGGCGTGAACCGTTACGTAAACGTGAGTTAAAAATGCTCACGTTTTTGTACCCCGTCCCGTGTAACGTGGTAATCGCAATCTCTCTATAGTCTACCTGCTGCCGACTTTAAATTCCAACATCGTCCACACGGACTCACATATACCCTTCGGACACCGTTCACAGCTTGACTATGTTCTAGTAAGTAGGAAATGGCAGAACTTCATTATAGCTTATTCATTATTTGGAAGTGTTGGATTTTACAACCGAATTGTGACATGTAAATGATAGATCAGCTACAGGCAAATAGGCTAGTAAATCTATTGATTTGTCGTAGGCACATTTGCAACACAAGATTTTTGGTTGAAATTAACTGTTGATGACCTCCAAAACACCATATTTAAAATGTTGGAAAATGTACGCTTGTCAAAACTGGTTAATTTGCATCAAACAAAATGGCTGCCAAAACAAGGGATGAAATTTCAAAATTGGTCAAATCTTGTTCAAAATCACACCAACATGTTCCTCTCATTACAAGGAAGCAGAAAAAGTATACTTTTACCTATGTCTAAAATATGGTTCTGGAGTTATAGCCAAACATGTAAAAGGTCATATTAGAGGTCACAGAACTGGCCCAAAGGGAGTCCACAATCTCAAAAGTGTCCTATTTTGCTCAAACCGGTCTCAAGTTATTCCTCTTGTAAAATTGTCTGCACAAAGTAATAGTTTAAAGTGCATCATATAAGTTGTTGCTATGGTTTCATGTCAAGGAAAACTTTGTGCTATACAGGCACCAATGGAATGGTAAATGTGGACTTTCTTGTGCCTGCCACCATGGCAACAATTGACCTGACACACTTCAAACATCACTCTTGGTAGATACTTTTGCAACAGGAACAATTTGAGGTCGGATTGAACAAAATCGGACACTTTTGAAATTGTGGACTCTCATATAGCCAAATCCGTTACCTCTGATATGACCTTTCACATTTTTGGCTTTAACCTTGTGATGCGAGGAACATGTTGGTGTGGTTTTGAATAAGATTTGATAATTTTTTTTTAATTAAACCCTTCTTGGAAAAATTACAATAATTAAGACGTTCTCCTTATCTAAACTTGTGTATCCTTTCTCTGTGTTTGCAAACCCTCCTGATTCTTTTTTAAATAACCTTGCCAATATACTTTATGATTTAGCTTGGGACGGTAAACCAGATAAAATAAAAAGGAAAACTATAATTGTACCTGTTAAAAATGGTGGCCTTGCAACATGTTGAAAATTGTATGGATTAAAAGGTTTTATGATAAAAATGAAGATGTTCGATGGAAAACAGTAATGGCTAACTCTCTGCAAGTATATGGTTCATTGATAAAACATTAAAATAGATAAGAAACTTGTTTGGTGGACGAAATGGTACAAAGCTGGCATAATTAATATTAATGACATTGTAACAAATAATATGAAAACTAAAACCTTAGATGAAATTAAAGAAAAAAGTACAGGATTCTTTTAAATGGTTCGACTTAATCAAATTAGTTTCTGCTATGCCAAAAAAATATGGAAAAATAAGATAAGATCAAACACATTTAAACCAAGA
>JXSR01S009598.1:17827-34982 GCA_000969725.1 Ophiothrix spiculata
GAGAGGAAGCCGTGAAACCAGATGATCTTGTATCTGCCTTCTTAAAATACCTGTGTCCATCTGAGAGGGAGGTCATTAATCTAGTAATGGAAGGGACACAGTTGAGAGAAGAGGATCAAGATATCTTTCTTGAAATCCTTGAGCATGAGGGCTGTCACAACATTCCGGACGCTGGCCATTTAAAATTGATGGTGCAGCAGCTTCCACACAAGTGCTTGATTCAGAAGTCAAGCTATGCTCTTGAAGCAATGAGGAGCATTGTCAAAGAAGCATTTTTTGTGTCATTTCCATCATGCATAGAGATAGAACGATTATATACAGATCTTAATCCAGCTTGATGTATCTTTGTGGGGTGATAGGAATAATTTGGTGGGTTTAACTCAGTTGACCAAAATGGTGCAGTTGGGACCTTCTTGGAATAATGTGCTAGTATTCAATTGTTAAAGAAGATCTAAACAATCAAATTACCTTACTTATTTTGTCTTGATGACATATCACATTTCTAATCACAGTTATTTAACAGGCATTATGTGGGTATATTTTTTGATGCAGGAATCTGCTTCTAATGATAGCTCAGAGCGTCATCAGTCAACTGCATATCCAAATATCAGTATTCCAAAATACAAAGATATTTAAAGGACAAAAAAATATGCAAAACAACACTATTGTTACATTTGCGAAAAATTTGTCGTTAAAATGGCAAGGCATTTGAAGGGACAACATACAAACAACTTAGAGATAGGCAGGATTTTGTCAATGCATAAGAATAAAGAACTAGAGAGGCTGCGACTGCTGGGCGACTTAAATCATAATCTAATGGTTCACGAAAAAGGAGGAGAGTATATCGTGCTTAGAAAATCACGGAGAAGAAAACATACAGAACACTATCTACCATGTTTACATTGTTTTGGGTTTGTGGAAATTGCAGAAATGTGGCGTCATGTTAAAATTGTAAATTGAAAGAAGGTGAAAAAAAGCAAGAATTGGAACAAAAGTCAATTGTTGTTCAATGTAGAATGATCCTAGAAGGAGCAGCAAAAGCGGAATCAAAGGCCTTCTGGAAGCTTATGTAGCAGCGGTAGAGGCTTTTGATATTTTCAAGATACTTTTCTGTAATCTGGCAAAGCGTGAATAGTTGGTCCACAGTGGATCTGCCTGGCCTGGGCTTCAGACAAAATTTCATCTGTTCTCTTCATGATTCTATATTTTTCCAGGGTGGCTAAGTAGACTGATGCCTCTATAACTACCACAATCAAGTTTGTTCTTTTTCTTGAAGTTATGATAGCTTTGCCCCAGTCTGCGGGGAAAGTTTCTGATGTCCATATATTTATTATAGTTGAAGCAACAAAATCTTTATATCAAAAGCTTCAGACACATTAACAATGAATGGAGTAAAAATGTCTCAGACTCCATCCGTCAGCCTTCATTCACCTTGGCAATTATCTGGTGAAAATATTGATGATAAAGAAGGGGAGGACAATAAGGCTTGAAGATGAAAAAATGGAAAAACAGAAGCTATGGAGTTCTTGAATCTACATGAAGCAGAATGGACACAAACAATATCATCTCCAGCTCTCCAAACAACTTAGAGAGAAACAATTATTTAGGAAAGATGTAACACCGTTAACATCAGAGATAACTAAATTAATGAAGTTTACATCACAGTAGATTACAGTATTGTATGCCAATTTGGAATGATTTAAAGTCATGCTTTGTCTCTGGATGACTTTTTCCATTGCTGTTTTTGTAACTGAAAACAATCTTTTCATAATTATGATTTCAGGTTATCGATCTAAGAAGACATGGACAGAAAAAGAGGTTTTGATATTTAACAAGCATCTGCTGGGATATCTTATAAGAGAAGTAAATCTGCCAACGTCAAAGTTACAATAAGTGGTGAAATTGCTTGATGGCCAGAGAAGCTTGGCACAAGTGAGGGCAAACAACAATATTAACACAAAACAAATGCTCAATTAGTGACAGTATACAGCTTACTATGAGATTAGTACAGTGTTTTATGTGCAACTGTATTGCATTTCATATCTCACACAGAGCCTTGAAAGCCAATCTGAAAGATTCTTCTCACTTATTTTTCACCCACATATTTTTTTACATGAATGGGTTGAACATGTTTATAGTATCATAACGTACAAGTAGTTTTCCATAATTTTGAGGAATATTGGAGAAAATTGCAATTCTTTACCTGCTTTAATTTTTGTCGCCGGCGAAAAAAAAAAAGTGAAACCAGTGTTTCTAGTTTCAAAATTTGAAAAGATTTTGTTTCTACACATGTGACAGGTAAACAAATTATTTTTGATGAAATAGTTTCTCTTTTAATATGTACTAAATTATCACTAAGAGCTGTGTTTGATTTGTTATCTGGTAAATCCAGATCTGAGGTACAAATTTAGGATTCAGAAAACACAAGATAGTCACACCACCTTCAAAGAACGATATATTGCAAATTAGTTATCTCTCAATTTGGGCCATTACTGTGTAAAATTTTGTACTTTTTTTATATGTTACTACACTTTTAGGCTTTATTTAGAGCATTTCATAAATTTTTCATTCGAAGTGGAATCTATGCTATTCCCTTTAAATGTATTAAACTTTTTCCGTTAGTTACCAAAGCAATCTTAAACATGGCTTTGAAAAAAGTTTTGAAAATCATGCCCTCTTTAATTATGTAATGGGTTAAGTTACTTAAAACACATTAAAAGTATAAATTGTATGTCATGCATTACAAAGTGAAAAAGCATCATTTCCAAAAAAGTCTATAGCCAAAAGTTGCCAGAAGTGTGGTTCCATAATATTTAAAATGCTAAACTAGTAGTGTTAACTCTATGCATTTCACAGGTTATACAAAACCTGTTTTGGTTTGAAAAATCTTCACTTTGGGAATGATACTGATGCCCTTATAGTGTTATACAGAGGCACTGTGAGGAAGTGTTTTTATGTACATTAGTACACATTAGTTCAATATGTAACAAAAGTAAGATTCAGTATGTGAAGAACTGAATTTACCATGTGTTTCGCCATACACATAATTATGACAGTATTTAAGACTTTCATTCGGTGGCCAAAATGGTTAAAACTGATTTAATTTATGAAGTACTTTTTCTTGGGTGAAATTTTATGTGAAACTGAATCTGACATCAAAAATGCAAAATTCGTACTTAAAATATTTGAACATACTAGGCCATTTTCTGTCTGACTAAACCAAAATCTGGCCAAAAAAACAAAAATTGTCTTACAATGGGCTATTCCAGAAATTAATGGTACATCCCCTAAAGAAGGCACAGGATACCCAAATATTTTGCATGAATTTCTCAGTGGGAAATCCTAAAATAAATCGATGTTTTCCCTCCATGATGCATGGAAATTCCGAAATATTTTCGCCAATTTAGTGCATATTCCCAAAATATTCACAATTGTTTGATCAAATGGGTAAAGGCACAGGAATTCCCAATTTTCTGTCTTAAGAAGGAACATACCCCTAAAGAAGGCATGGAAATATCAAACCTGGAATTCCCAATTTTTTCCAGAAAAAATATGGATGCCTTCTTTAGGGGGTGTACAGTTAATTTCTGAAATAGCCCAATATGGGGGTGTTAAGGGCTAAATGAATACAAACTTGGTGCAGAGGAGGGTGTTTATCATATCAAGTTTGTATTTAAAATCCAATACTTTTAATTGGTCATATATTTTTGTTACAACCAAAAAAAATAAAGTAGGGGTCTGCCCACGCCATGGGAAAAGGACAAAGACTTATCATAGCTTATATAGGAAGTTCAGATGGATTTGTCCCTGAAGCAAAACTGAACTTCATTTCAAAGAAACGAGCAATAAGGCTGCTATTCTATTCGCTATACAGGCATGTTTTTACCTATAGGACCTTTATTTTTCATGATACACTTGATAGTATCCACAATGCCATTGCCATTTCCTCATCCGCGCAGTTCTCGAGAAACTGGCTGGAGTGCAAGTCGATCGTCTTTCAAAAGCTGCTCTGGTCAAATTAGTGGCGTTGGAAATTGATATTCTTGCTAAAAAAGACCTTGCTCGATATCTCTCCTCGCGTCCCCTAATTCTACTATTCATATTGATGCGACCACTAAAAAGCAGCGTTATTTCTACAGTGTTCAATTCACTACTGATGATGGCAGTTTTTCAGCTGGACTAGCTGAAACTGTTGGAGGTGATACAGAAAGTCAAATTAGTACAACCAAGAAATTATTGGCCAGTTGGCTGAATATTTGACAGATGAGACTCATCAAAAAGATATTGGAAGTAAACTTCTATTTAATGTGAACAACTCTATGACTGACAAGAGGACCCACCAGCAAATGTTGCGTTCAGGGCATTGAAACTTGGAAGGAAGAGGTATTAAAAAATCAACTTCTTCCCAATTATGACAATCTGACAGCTGATGCCAAAGAAAGAATCAATAAATCAATGACTTTTACAGTGGTAAACATTTTCTGTTAGGCCTCGCAGAGAGAGCAAAAGTTGGACTCACGATTTGGGAGGAAGAGATAGCAGATGTTACAGGTCTATCGGCATGAAAGGCCTTGACGAGTATAAAACATGGAATTGCCAGAAACCGGCAGGCTTACGTCTTGTACGCACAGCATGTGAACTTGTTTGAAGGGGTGCTAAAATGCTGCATGGCATTCCTAGTTCGTTTGAATCATACTTACCTCAGTTACCTGCCGGTGCGCGGAACCACTGCCGGCTCTTCGAGCATAACCGTTTGAACATTGTATTTAAGGCCGGTACTGCAGTATATCATCATAGAAAAGATCTGTCTGCTCTCTTACACGACATTAACTCAGAAAATCGTCTCCATGCACAAAGCCGTTATCGCTGACATAGCACTTGTTTGAAGTGGGTTGTGATGTGATATAAGGAAAAACAGGGGAAAAAATGGAAAGAAACAGATTGCGTGGTGACTTTCACCACAACATTGATGTGTATGAAGCACAAAAAGGCATATTATTGGTACTGAGGAAATCCAGGCTGGATCGAGTAGCTGAGGATTACCTACCATGCATATACTGCTACGGATTTGTATATGTTGGTGAACTATGGCGACATGTTCGAAACTCCTCATTTAGAGACCAAATAAATGAAGAATGTGAAAGTGGAACAATAGTAAGTCAGTGTCGAATGTTACTACAGGGGCATACAGCAACTTCAAGATTGTCGTTAAATATGAATATGTGAAGAAAAATAAAAAGGAAAGTAAAAGTTCACTAATTATAAGCCAATTTCAATCCTCCCCGGATTTTCAAAAATTCTGGAAAGGTTAGTATTTAATGTATTTCATTTCAGGGCATGAATTTTAAGGCGTGCGAACGCACTCGCACACCTGAAATGATGCCGAAAAGTGCGATTATTCTCACGCCTAAACTTTGATTGGCAACTTTTTAACACATATTACTTGTTAACCAGGCCTTGTATTTTGAGGTGTGTGCCTGTGTTAATATATGTACTTTCAGTTCCCAAGAATTTCTTTCCATAAAATTTGTTGGATAACACATTTACAAACTCTGTTAACAAGTTGCCACTGCAATGTTTACATTTTACCAGTTTACTTAATCCAGCATCTTTGTACTATTTTTTTTTGTTCACAGATATATCAATGTTATGTTTGGAGCTACAGCGGATGAGGCGTCTGTCAATTTTGGACTGTACAGTGGCCTGCTGACTCAGTTTAAACGGGAACGAACCTGGCTTGTGTGAAAGATTTCCTATTATTCCTTACTATTATAACATGTTGTATTTCATTCTTATACATCTGGAGAACATTGTAAGGACACTAGTATTGCAATATTGTATTAATGAAGACTTCTTTCTTTATTTGGTAGTAGTTGTAGATAATGCAAGCTACCACAGTGTTCAGTCAGAGAAGTCGCCAACAATGAGTAGCAAAAAAGAAGGATATGCAAGATTGGCTTACAAGTAAAAATGTGACATTTTCAGCCACAGCAAAAAAAGATGAACTTTATAACTTAATTAAAATACATAAACCCGATCATTAAAATACAAAATTGAGGAACTCACTAACAAATACGCACATGTAATTCTACGTCTATAGAGCTCATACGGGTTCAACTCAAACATTATGTAGCCAAGCACAATAAGGACTTCAACAAAATTAAATTAGTTCAAAAACTCTCAATCATGTGTCAGAAGATCACTGCCATGAAACACATAGTTGGAATTGAAACCTCGTGTTGGGATAAACAGAACATTGTCAATACTGACATTAAGGATATAATAATCAAACTTGCTGAGGACAGTGACTCTGTATCAGATGCCTACAGGTAGAGGAGACCGGGGACAATTGTAACAGTGACGCCCATGCCTAGACACATTGACTTATGATGCTTATTTTCTGCACATAGATTTGTCCATCCCTAATGCTGATAATAAATATAATTTCACCGTTAATACTTTTTGCTGAACTATTGCATCGTCAAAAGACCGGTTTTTGTAGTAGGTAATTAAGTAAAAAATTTTGAATTTCAGTATTTATTTGATATACATTTATTTATATTTATATTTATTTACGTTTAAGATTGTGGCAAGTATTTAGTATTTGGGTGATTGAAAGACCATGTTTTACACATTAATATGTCAACAAAGTTGTGCATATATAAACATACAAGGGTTTCAAATTTTGCACCAAAGTTTGCAACCTGAAATGGGTCGGTTGTAACAGCTACGTGTTACAATTGACCAAAACCATCTGTTACAATTGACCCTGATTGTTCAATACATTTACACCCATGAATTTAAAAAAATGCTGTCCCCTATTACTTTTATTTTATATATATTTGAAGTCCTACAACAATGACTTATTATTATTAATAAATATATTTTATTTGTTATGTTTGATATTTTTGCAGAATTGTCCATCAAAGGAAGCGAATAAAGAAGCGGCTGAGGTTGTATTAATCGGTGCGAGTGTTTTTATCACATTTACTGAAGAGTTGAAGAAGGACCTATTTATTGAAGAACTTCACATCACTCTCTCAAAAAGGCCCTACTTGCTCATCATAAAGTTGACAGCAAAGTTCATTTATCGATCCCAATTCAGAGAGACTTGTACTTCTCATCATTTGAGATTTCATCAACTACACGCAACTAAAGTCTGTTCAAGATTGGAAAGATATCCTTGGCAATGAAAGGCATTATCGCATTATCAATGAAAAAGGTGATTTTGCATATGTTACACCAAACACCCTTACATTTTCCAATGAGGAAAGGATACCCCTAGAAGAATTTTCAGCAGCTGATGCTTCTCGCTCCTTGAAGCAATTATTTTTTTTGTTCAATGTGAGGTTTGCTTGAGGACTTGGAAGAAAATACGAATTTCAAGAAATGTTCTAAAACAATGCACCTGCACATCTCCAACTAAGAACTATGAAATTTTAGCAAATGAAAGAAATGATATTTACACAATAACTGCAATTTAATTCACTGTTACAATGGGAAAAATTACTAGTGTATTACTTTTTGTTCAACCAATTAGTGCCAATCCAGATTTAGATAACAATTCTCAAGACTATCCGTTTCTCGTTGAAACAGAAGTGACTGAATTTCTTATACTCAGTTTGCTTAGAAAGAAATGGCTTTTTATCGGATGAAAATGTGTGTTCTTTTTTTAGGCATATTATGCAGCACTGTCATATAACTTTCTGTAAATTGACATGAAATTTTAAACTAGGCAACCACACAACATAGATAACAGTCAGCGAAAAAATCACTGACCATCCCGGATTCGAACCTGGGACCTTGGCATTACTAGCGCCACGTTCTACCAACTGAGCTAATGAGTCGGATAAGGAAGAGCGGTCGATTTTATATCTATAATAGGCCTTCAGTTCTAACCCTGTTCCTCTATCGTTTTATCGTTTCTAAGATAAAGTTTATATATAATACTCGCTTAAATGTCTGAAAAGTAAACTTGGCAGTGTTTTGAAAAGTTTGACTAATAAGACTGGTGGTAATCAAAGAACATAGTTAATTGAAAATGGCAAACATCTAACTAAAACTCCAACACAAAACTGGTAGACCAAACGACAACTGGTACAGTCATTTGACAATGAAAAGGTTAAGTGTCGCAAGTTAGAGTCCGAATTAGAATGTGCAAATGATGAACTTGAAAAGTGTAAATGATCTCAAAAAGAACTTGAAAGGCAAGTAAATAGATTATCAAATCTGCTGAAAAAACGTCACAGGCAACGCAAACAAACAGCAAAGCTTAATACAGTGAAAGTCAAAGATACCATAAAAAACAAAGTGGAAGTCAAAGAAATTCTCAAGGATTTGAATTGTCATGGTATCAGTGCATCAATTGTGAATTTAAAGATGAATATTGCAATATTGTGAAAATTATGTTAAATAAGCATGATGATTTTGAACAAGTTAAGACTAGTGTGGCAAAAGATGAGCTTGATAAATTGATTTTTATCATTGATTCTTTCAATATAACAGATAGTGTCTATCAAGAACTCGCTCAGTGTGAAACACGTTTGCCCAGAGCAGAGAATCTTTGTAACAGAAATTGTTACTCTTGATGGGCAGTACATGCATGGTGTTTTTATAAATCACTTTGTGCTCATTTGATTCAAACTGTAAGTGATCCTTCAAAAAGTATTCAAAATAACTTGGAACTAGAGCAGGTAGCAAGAAGCACATGGTAAATGTAAGCTATACCATCATTGGTGAAAAGACATGTGTGTCTGAAAGAGGTAATTACCTTTTGGCTATTGTCTAGAGTCCAGAGACAGGAGAATGTACAGGATGGACCAAAAAAAAAAGCATTATTGAAGAGATGCTCCAGCAGTCTTCAGGATCTTCAAGAAAATAATAATTCATATCCCCTTGTGTACAGTGGTTTGGATACATTGGAAAAGGTAAGCCAACATCTTATGACAGGGATGGTTAAGGCTTTTTGTAATTTTGCCTGAATTTGCCTGAAAAAGTGAATTTCCCAATACTTTTGTACAGTGAAGATCCAAGCATTTTTGCCTGAATTCAGGCAAAAACCTGAAGATAATCATGCCTGTTATGATGAAATCTTGTGAATTTCTGATTTCTGATACCTATTACTTAATAATAATATTCAAAATAATTATGTCAGTGGTATCAGGAATAATGCAAAATAAAGTGAAAGGGATAATATTAAATATCCAAATCACTTTGTTGTATTCATCACCATAAAGCAGGAAAAAACACAATTTTTCCAATAATAATCAGTCATTCTAGATCCTAATTCAACAGCCGCAAAAAAGTAAAAAATAAAGTTGTGTATTTAAAAACCCACTGCCATCATTTATCCGGTTCTGTAGGGTCACAGACCTGAACCCAGAGAAATATAGGTTGTTTAAAGATATTTTTTGGAGATGCCTCAAGTCTTGTGTAATTTGTATAAGGGGATAATTTAATTGGTATCAGAGATCTCCAATCTTTGGGACGGATGCATAATGTTAAGTTATACCATTCGTAAGAGTTTACTTATTACCAATATCCAACACAACTGTGCATCTATGTCAAAAGGTTTAAAATTGAAGGTACCTTTCAAAAAATAAACTGTTATTGCTTTTAAATAAACATATATGCATTATATGATCTAGCCCACAGAACATTGCCTCTAGTTGTGTCATAGTTAAAATTTTGCACACACAATTAATACATCAAATGTTAGGAATCTTAAGGTATATGTTATCAGAATCTGGTATTTTCCAGTATCTGTAACATAAAGTATTTGAAGAGGTTTATCGCAAAATGCTATTTATCCATTTTTACTGTTTTGAGAGAAAGGCATTTTTTTGATTTGTAGAAATTTATCAAGGCTAAAGTAATTACTTTCACATGAGATACCACTTAAACAAACCAATCTGCAGTGATGATGATGATAATGATGATGCCCATGTATCCCATGGGAGAAGTGGTAGAAAACAATATCCATTTTCCTCAAGAAGTTTCAAGAAGAGGAGGTTTCCTGTTGATGGTTATTATATTTCCCCCCAAATTAATATACATATTTAACTATGTATAATTTATTTTGTAAACATTCAGATTTATAATTAACAGTGTGCACTGTATAGAAGGATGAATTTGCCTTTAAATAATATATATCAATGAAAATGAAAACTTTGCTGATCATACTGCTGTAATTTCACCTTGGTAAAGAGTTGAGATTTGGTATCAATTGAAATTGAAATTCATATTTTCTTGGCTTTCTTTTCATTTCAGAATTCATGATGTTCAAAATGCAACATAATTAGATGGCATCATATATTGATGAAGTCCATGCTTAGTGACATAAAAGATCCCAGCTGGAAGGTAGAAGACCATCTGACAGGATTTGGTGCTGATGGAGCAAGTGTCAATTTTGGTGTAAACATTAGGGTGTTTACAAAGCTGGCTGAAGATATGCTGTGGATGATGGAACTCCACTGCATGGCACATAGACTAGAATTAGCAGCCAATGATGGATTTAAAAACATCTATTTCTCAAAAGAGGTTTGTTCTTCAAGTTTTTAAAGACGACCTACATGTATTAAGAGGGGGAACAGGATGATTCAGAATCAGAAGAGGGGAAACAGGACTCGGAAGAGCGATGACAACGATGATAGTGATGATGCCTACAATGCTGAGACGGATGACGAAGATCTTGCTCCTTGGCACTGGATTCCTTGACAACCTGTTCCACAGCAACACCCTCTACAACCAGGGGCTCCGCAACCTCAGCCTGCTCATGGTCAACGACCAAGAGTGAATCTTGCTGATGCCTACAGGAACCCAGACTGTTACAACAGTTTGAATGTAAGCCCGCAGCTTCACAGTGCAGAACATACCCCTTATGAGATTTTCAATGATCTACTTCCACAGGAGGCAATTGATGTTCTTGTTCGTGAAACAAATAAATATGCAGAACAATATTTCCAAAGCAAAGGAGGAAAGGACAATTTATCACCATATGCTAGAGCTATATCTTGGAAACCAGTTGATGAAGCAGACATGAGGGTCTTTATTGGTCTTACACTATTCATGGGATTAGTTAAACTGCCAACATATGATTTATATTTGGGCAAACAACTGGATGTTAAATCTCAGAATGAAAGGTTCCTTGGAATCATGGCCTTCCTTCACTGCGCGGATAATGAACTGATGCCCGAGAGAAATGGCCGGACTATGATCGCCTCTACAAGATCAGAGGTGTTCTTGATATATTTGTGGACAGCTGGAAAGCAGCATATTATCCCTCCCGTGAAGTCAGTTGTGACAAAACGATCTTAGCCTTCAAAGGTACAACGGCTTTGAAAAACTACAACCCGCAGAAGCCTCATAAGTGGGGGCTAACAGTTTGGTCCCTAGCGGAAGCGCGCACTGGCTATGTGTATAGTTGGGATGTTTTTATTGGCAAGAGTGCAAGGCCGCATCCTTGCACACAGAATCAAGATGGCAGGGGCATTGTCCATTGGATTACCTGGGATGCTCTTGTGAGATCAGATGTACTGCATAAAGGGCACCATATATTTATGGACAACTATTTCTTGTCGCTAGTCAATCATTAAGTTAAAGGATAGTCCGGGAAACGTAAAGCAATTTATAACGGAAAGCGTAGAAAGAAGAGAAGAAAGTTAGCCAAGTACAATAAAGGAGATACTGTGATATACAGAAGTGGAAAAAAACATTTTCGAGGTGTTGTTAAGGGAGAGACTGATGACAAAACTTACAATGTGAAACCAAGTGTTGGTAGTTATCATTAAGATCACATGGATGAAAACTCTTGCCCCAACTTTTGAGCGATCTAGTGATGTCAGATGATGGTGCATAAGTGGGGCTCACAGTTTGGTCCCTAGCGGAAGCGCACACCGGCTATGTGTATAGTTGGGATGTTTTTATTGGCAAAAGTGCAAGACGCAGAATCAAGATGGCAGGGGCATTGTCCACTGGATTACCTGGGGTGCTCTTGTGAGATCAGATGTACTGCATAAAGGGCACCATATATTTATGGACAACTATTTCTTGTCGCCAGTCAATCATTAAGTTAAAGGATAGTCCGGGAAACATAAAGCAATTTATACCGGAAAGCATAGAAAGAAGAGAAGAAAGTTAGCAAAGTACGAGAAAGGAGATACTGTGATATACAAAAGTGGAAAAATACATTTTCGAGGTGTTGTTAAGGGAGAGACTGATGACAAACCTTACATTGTGAAACCAAGTGTTGGTAGTTATCGTCAAGATCACATGGACGAAAACTCTTGCCCCAACTTTTGAGCGATCTAGTGATATCAGATGATGATTTCTCAATAGGTGCAACTGTGATGGTGACCTGGCAAGAGCTAAATGGCTTTGTGGAATTCACACCAACCCAGATAGCTGAAGTCCATGATTCTGATTATTGGGTTATTCCAGGGAAGGAGTACGGGAGTGGATATATCAGAGTTGGGAAAGATGAGATGTGCCGTGCACCAAAAAAATGTGACAAAGTCAATGAGTCCTCTTCATCTAACCCATCAACTGTAAAAAGAGAAAACCTGAATGTTATCAGGTTGGTTCTGCATGCAAAACAGGCTCAACTACATCTGGTCACAGCACTATCATCAGCTTTGTCTGTTTCCGAACATCTTAAAGAATGAAATGAGGAGTTGGAAATGTTGATGGCAAAATCAATTGATTAGGTTTCTAAGCTTGAAAATCAGCTGCAAGATGCAATGAAAAAACACAAGCAGATCAAACACTGTACAGATTGATTTCAGACCAAAAGGACTTGTTGGACTCAAGGTCAAGACAAATTGTCACCCTTGAAAGTGAAATTCTACAGTTGCGGCAAGAATACAAGCAACAGCAGCAAGTATTGAGCACCAGATTTGATAACATGCAACGAGAAGTGGAAAAGCTGAGAGGAGAAAATACCCAGCTCATGAAAGACAATCGCATTTTGCATTAAGATCTGTTTCAAACATTTGCTGACAAGGAAAAGATTATGAAGAAGTCAATGTCATCCTCAAAGCCAGGGCTAACATTAGACTTGCTCCAAGTCTCTGTTGTCCTATATTCTGTAAAGGTATATTTCAACTATTTCTCAAGTACATAAGACTCAAATTATAGTGGAGAACAAATTAGAATTCACTTCTAATTTCATTGAAGTTCCTTTATAATTTTCAACATGATTTTAACACTGCATAATAAAGACCAATCACCAATTCATTACCACTACTCCATTTGACCATGGGATTTTAAGAAAGATCACAGACAAACAGTAAACACATCCTGAATTCATTCATCACCTTCCAGACAGACAGTACCAAGTTCATACTTCCAATTGACCATGGGTCTATAGGCCTACACCCCAGTAGTAGAAGGAGTAAAGCTAGAGATACATTCTGAACTCATCAATAATAGTCAGTACAATGGTACAACTCAACTCATGGCTCAATTCTTGTAAGCTTTAATTTATTAAAATTTTAATTAATTCTACAGAATTGGATTGGTAAAGAAACAAAGAAGGCAAACAAGGTGGCAGGGTTGGCCCCCAAAAGAGCAAAACCATTTGATGTATCTACTGTAGTATCACGTGTAAAGACCAGCGAGCACCAGCAATTGCATAGGTTTTTCTTATCAACCTTTATGGAAGGCAAAGGTAAGTTAGCCAGCACAACGTAGTTCAAGATTTTGTCACAAGCGTTAAAGTCACAATAAATCTATTTGTGATCTACCGCCCATATATCAGCAGTTTCTACATACTCAGTGGTCATGCTACTTAACTCAACCAACACATTTGAATCATTTTATATTTGACTAAAATCAAAGGACATTAAACCAACCAACTTTCCTTATCTCAACTGGCTGACAAACTGAATTCAGGGGGTACATAGGGAGTAAGAATAGATAAAATAATGTCCCTGTACAGATATACTGGATATGGAAGTGGGGGTTACAGCCAGACGCCTTGAGCAAGGCTAGGCTAACATGCGCTAGAAGCTATGGAAAGAGGAAGAGTGAAAGCTTTATCAAAATTCATCTTTTGTTATCAGGTTGGTTCTGCATGCAACGCAGGCTCAACTACATCAGGTCACAGCATGTAGCATGTTGAGACATATTGCACCACATGGTCTGGGAGAAGGATGGGAAGAATGAGGAAGAGACCAATGGATATTTCTGTTGTCTATATCCATGTCTGAAATCTGTCTGGAATCGAAGAAAAAATGCTTTGGACAAAGGAAGTAATATCAATTAATGTCATCTTATGTATGATAAGGTTAAACTGATAAGACTTCAGACTATTGCAAAGGAAGAGATTTCTGCTAGATCAAATTAGAAATGTATGTATCACAGGAGACATGAACATTGTGACACACAAGTTAGTAACAGCTCAGAAAAGAAGGTCTCCTCAAAGAAAAAAGGTTCACCCCGCAGAGTAGGAACCCACCGCCGGCAGACAGTAGCCTCAGAGTCAGAATCCACATTGTCATCCCAGCTAGGCCATCAACATCAAACTCCCGGGGATCACAACCATCAAGATCCCCAAGGAACCTAGTCTGGGATGACCTCCTATTCAATTACCCAGAGCTCGAGAACTCGAAACCATGTGCTCTACCATTATCTTTATAGAAGGGACTTACTACTGTGGTATACGGTAAAATAATTACTTGGAGAAGATACCCTATCCTATAAATGGACCACTCACAATACAAATGGAATAACAGCTCAGCACGAGGAAATTACATCACAAGTCACAACTTTACTGGCTCCAGATAAGGATCTCCTCCGATTTACAGGTAAGAGGAAGATGTCACCCAACCAGTTGCTGCTGATGTATGTCTTGTTGTGGGTCAATTGTGTAACAGTATATTTTGCAGGCAGGAATAATACAGTTAATAATTTTGATCTCTTTTTAAAAATTTCAAAATGTTTTGTTGGTGATTTTATCACCACAGGGCTCGGTTCTCGGGCCCTTGTGTTTTATTCTGTACACGACACCGGTGGGTGATATTATTCGCAAATATGGACTTAATTTTCATGTTTATGCAGACGACACTCAAATCTACACATCTTTCAATCCGAAAATACCCGGAGCACATCATTCTGCACTTACAAATCTGGAAACATGCATCACTGAACTCAGCACCTGGATGACTGAAAATAAGTTAAAACTCAATCACAATAAAACTGAGTTTTTCATAGCAGGTACTACTCAAGGACTTAACAAACTTCCGCTCATTGAGCTCAAAGTTGGTAGTGAAACAATAAAACCAAGCACTTCTGTTCGCAACCTCGGAGTTATTTTTGACAATCATCTTTCAATGACACAGCACATCAATAGCTTAATATTGTCTCTCAATTTTCACCATAGGAACATCCGCCGAATCGCTTCATACCTTGATCAAGATACCAAACACCATGTTACTCGTTGCCTTATTTTATCTCGGGTTGATTATTGTAACACGCTTCTCTACGGTGCAAAAGCTAAGGACTTAGATCGTCTCCAGGCTATTCAAAACAAAGCTGTCAAACTGATTTTCTGTGCCAATAAACGTGATAGCCCTACACCTTTGATGAACATTCTTCACTGGCTACCAATACGAGAACACATCATTTTCAAAATATGTATGTATGTCTTCAAATGTCTCCATGGAACTGCACCACAATATCTAGCCGACTTCATTAACTACAAACAAAAACTCACTTCCGGTCCGGTAACATGCTCCTCAACTGATATGTCTCTTCTTGCTATTCAAACTGGCAAAAACAAGATTGGCGATTGCTCATTTTATGTTTCTGGCCCCACACTGTGGAATAATCTCCCCAAAAATATCAGGGATGCTAACACTGTTTCTGGATTCAAAAAACTGCTGAAGACGTATTTATTACCGACCCATTGAATCTGTGTGTTTTTCTTTATTATGCATTGTGTTTATTTAATTTTTATTTGTTTTTAGGGCGCTTTGATCTCGTTTGGAAAGGCGCCAAATTACAGATTTTGACCCCAAATCTGCAGTTTCTCATGCCTGCTTCCAGCTATTAATTCATAACCTGGTATCTGTCTCGTTACAGGCATTAATTGCATTCCTGATGAAAAACAAAGGGATAAACAGAATGGAAATAGAGGCAACATTTCGATGGAAACAGTCACAAGTTGAGAGAGATCAAATGTAGATTACACTACTACATGAGGACGTGTAAATTGATGAGAATATAGTTGATAGTTGATAAGTGTAATAATATGATACTGGCAAACACTGGGTATGAATTTTTGTTTTTAGTACTGTGAGAAAAAAATAAAACTTTTGAACAATATTTTTGATAAAAATGATAGATGTTTATATGAAGAGACAACTTAAGGGAGGTAGGAGCCTCGCAAAATTATTATTTGTCAAAATTGAGATTTTTACACATTTCTAGTATTTAATATCTGCTCTTTCTGTTGACAAAATAAGAATTTATAAATTTTCACCATAAATACACCTTTTTTCAGATTTTCGAAGCATATGTCACTGCTAAAATGACAAAAATTTACAAACTTAGTTTTCCCGGCAAAACGTCGCATTGTTTAGTGCGTACACCGGGTGCGTACTATAACACCAGTGTCACACGGACGGACGCACGCCGCATTGTTTGGGCAGGGTTTTTGTCGATATACGGCACGATCAGAGCTGAGCAAGGCTTATAGAATTAAATCTATGGCAAGGCTCCATAGGCAAGGCGCTGTCTCGTCTGTCCATAAACGGAAATTGAGCAAAATCATCAGAAAAAGAAAAAAATAGCATCTAGCATCTGTAATGTCTGAGTAAGTTGCTGTTTGTATGCGGGAACCCCTCAGAGCGAGAAAATCATAAATTTTGAGCTCTTTGCATCTGTGTATGAAAACTTTTCGATCGTATCTTAGGCCTACTTCGTATGCCCGGTTCGTAAGTTCGATCTTCAAGTTAAAAATATCTGCAGTTTACTGCAGATGTATGGCAGTTAGTAGGCCTATGTCTTATCAGCCATTGTGCTGGACATGTACACACTTTTATCAGCCTTTTAACCAACCGGGCTTTTTAATATAGAACTTGATATCCCATCAATGTGAACAAATTCCGGGACAAATTCAAAAATGACGGATCACCATGATCACGATGATACTATA
>JXSR01S009598.1:47715-64488 GCA_000969725.1 Ophiothrix spiculata
TCACCGTATTAATGATTGATTGCTGAATAAACTATCTATGAAACTATGGACTAATTGACATACATTGAGTGGACATAGACTGTGACATCAAGTTGTTATCCCAGTTTTGAATAGGCTTCATCGGATGTAAATATTGTCGTGCTTTTCCAAAAATAGCTGGAAAAACAGAAATGGTGGCTTGATCAACTAGTTTTAAAAGAGACACACTGACAAAGCACAGTAAAATTCGCCGCCATCAACATGTAAACCAAAGGTCAAAGGTACATGAAGTGAAAGTGGTATGTGAAAATAATAAAAATAAATTGCAGCACTCTTGGAACTCTAATTTTTATCATTAGTTTGTTTTGTTCTTTATTAACACTGCTATTGTAAAAATAACGATTTCTTTCGGCTCCTAAATGTTTTATCATTGGAGCCATTTTATGGCCCCTAAAATTTTTAACTCAGGAGCCATTGGCTAGTTAATCAAAATTTTAACCGTACAGCGTTGATGATGGTGGTTCGTATGCGTTTGAGACTGATCTTATCATGGGCGTATTTGGCCTACAGGTTTGGTGTTAGTCAGTCTACAATTTCACATATTTTTAAATCCACTTCAGACATTATGTTTATTCGTTTGAAACATTTGATTATCTGGCCAGAAAGAGAGGTACTGCGTAAAACTATGCCGATGCAATTTAGGAAAGAGTTTGGCCAAAGAGTAGCGGTGATAATAGACTGTTTTAAGGTTTCCATTGACAGGCCATGCCGTGCATCTAACCTGCTTGCCAGAGCACAGACTTGGAGCAATTATAAACACCACAACACTATAAAATATCTAATTGGAATAACACCAAAGGGTACAACATCGTTTTTGCCTAAAACTTGGGGAGGGAGGACTTCGGACAGCACATTACTGAAGAAAGTGGTTTTTTATATAAACTTGAACTAGGGGACATAGTTTTAGCAGACAGAGGTTTCATTATATCAGAGAGCGTAGCCGTACAAGGTGTACAGGCGCACATCCCTGCCTTTACCAAGGGTAAAGATCGACTTTCTCCTGCTGATCTGGACATAACTAGAAAAACTGCTAATGTTAGAATTCATGTTGAAAGGGTCATCGGCAACACAAGAAAGAAGTTTACAGTTTTAGGAGGGCCTTTACCGCTTGAACTTTTAGACAAGGATGGAACTGGTTACACCATTATGGACACAATGACTACAATTTGCTGTGCCCTGAACAAGACTTGACATTATAAATAATCAGTAAAGTACTAATTGGGTATAACATTGGGTGGACGTAGACTGTGGCATCACCTTCCAACATTTGTAATTGCAACATGCAACAGTTTCACACATATGATGTCAAAGAACAGTGATATCTTCTAGCATAGAAGTTCAGCATTTATCTTGCTCAAAGACCTTTGGGAACATTGGTTATGTAAATTGCTATCCCCCTGTGCTGCTCAGGCATGATCACGGCTTGAAAGTAGGTGTACAGGCCAGTAAATCACTACAGTTAACCAAGCTAATCAGAAATTAAATCTCGAAGGCCAATTATGTTGGCATGTTACTCCTTGGCATCCAAAAGGCATTTGACAGCATCAACCACGATATACTTTTTTGGAAGCTGAGTTTTGCGGGAATCATCCCTAGATGGATTCAATCTTAACTTAAAAACAGAAAGCAGCTTGTTAGGCAAAAAAGGTTATTGTTTTGCCCTCTGTGACCAGCCCTAATATTGTGAAAAATAGGGTCAGTGCTTTTTTTAAATAGGCCCAAATATTAAAAACCCAACATTTTAGTAGAAAAAACTTGTATTCAAAGACTTATTCAGTATTACAAACATGTTTCCTATAAAAATAAGGGCAGTTAAAATTAGCTTGCTTAAAATTTTAACAGCTTTTAGGCCAAGCATGTTTTTGTTCCTTGATCTTGTGCTTGATCTTGGGGCATTGCCCCTCATTGTTTGCTCACATCCTTTGCTAAGGGCAATCCTCCACCAGAGGGCAGCAGCACCCCCTGCTGACCATGCATGTGTGTAGCACTTGCTAGTCCCAGTGGGCTTTTCCAACATTGGCCTTGGCTGAGGGTTCCCAGTGTTCTTTCTTTTTCTTCTCTGGGCTGGATTTAGCGGTAAAACAAAATGATTTTGCTCTCAATTTCATCCAGCAAATCTACTATAATTACAGAAAATAAATAAGTTCTTTTGTAAAACTTCCTTAAGATTTAAGTCAAACTAATCATCATGGCAACGAGGAAGAGAGCTGCCTCAAATCCAGGACCTTGGCGTAGCAAGTGTCAAACAGTGGGGCGCCACCATCCGCCAACATCTATTCCTGAGACAGGCATAACTAGCACAGGTGAACCACAAGATGTGTGGATTGTGGATGGCAGCCACATTTTTTGGGCGGCCAAGCATACACTGAACCGGGAAGGACCTCAACTTGGGTTGGACGTAACTTGTAACTACTTCCTAAGGCAAGGAGCTTGTCTTTGTGAAGTTCAAGATATACTGAAGGAATCGATCAGGCCCACCGAAAATAATCATCTTCCACTTGGGCACCAATGATTTGATTTCGCACTCACTTTTGGATTTCCACCACATGATATTAGATTTGCTACATTACTGTAATTATTACATCCCACAGACATCTATTATCTGGTGTTCCATTTGCCTAGGCCATTCTATTTTGGGGCCCCCAGCAGTCAGGCATGAATCAAAAACGAAGCCAAATTAACCGTAATGCCAGGAACCTGTTCTGGCCAGCACCTTCAATATTTCAGTTGAGGGAATGCTTCATGACTATTGTACCAAACATGTACTGCCAGAAATATAGCTGAAGCTAGCTACTCACAGTAAGTCCAATATCAGCTCAACTGTTTATACTGAACTAGTAACATCAACTCCCCAGCGACATTCTGGCAAATTGGCAATATGTGTTTTCCAATTAAATTTTCCAAACTTCTTGTGGTAACTTTTGATATTTTTGCTCACCTTGCCTGTACTGTAATTGTGCAATTTATACAAAAATTCTTTTTAAAATTTATTACCAGGAAACTGTTGAAATGGAAAGTGACTCAGAGGAGATTGATGATGAAGTTTCATCAGGGGTAGAAACAGAGCATTATTTGGAGGATGAGAGTGAATCAGAGGAGACCAATGAGGAAGAAAGTGATGATGAAAGTGATGATGAGCTTCAGTCATCAAAGATAGATTCCACATCAGTCCAGATAGTAAAGAAAAAGAAAGGGAAACGCATATGGGACAAAAAGGATTTTTGCCTATTCTGTGATAAACCAGACTTTAAAATAATGAGGCATGCTTTAACCCACCACATGCATGAAAAGCTAGTAAAAGAAATAGCTAACCTCCCGTTGGGAAGTAAGTTAAGAAAACAGAAGATTGCAGAATTCCGAAACGCTGGAAACTTTAAACACAATGACAATGTGTGGAAAACACAAAAGGGAGTGATTGTTCCCCGTAAAAGGCCAGCATACGAATGTGAAGCAGATGATTTCCTGCCATGTGAGTTCTGTAGGGGGACATTCCAAAGACAGTGTCTTGCGAAACACCAGCATCATTGCAGTAACCTGAACAAAAGGAAAATGGCCAAAAGAGTACAAAGTCAGGCAAAAATGATGATATCAGATAACAGTGATGATAATGCTTTGAAGAAAGTAGTCTTAAGCAGATGCAAGCTGATAAAGTAACCAGTGTGGTAAGAAGTAACATCAACTCCCCATCGACATTCTACAACCATGCCTTGTTTTGACTTGGGATTTGTCAGAGACTACCTTCCTCGCCCACTATAAACTTTGGTACACAAACTATGTATAACCAAATTTGTGCTACTGGTACCCAGACTGAACTTTCTATGATAAGTATCTCAACACACACTGCACCTACCCCAGTGCAGAGGACCTTCAATCATGCCAAACCAGTTACAAGACCTACTCATGCTCCAAGGAATTCTAATAAAGAAATCAACACCAACCCAATTATTGATTATTATAAGGATGTCTAGAAAAGGTTGTTTGATTGCACATATTAATATTAAAAGTCTTCCTTATAAAAACTATATTGATAAACAGTGCAAGATAAAGAAACACGATAACAGTAAAAATGTCAAGGGTCTCCCAAAAATGTCGAGCTAAAATGTAGCGCATTAATACGATCATCCTTCAAGAAAGTTTCTGCAATAGCAAAAACATGAATATTTTTCATCATTAACAAACTTTTCGACTTCAATAACCCTTGATCTAACGCCATCAACATTATTAATATGACGATGTAGTCCATTACGTGTCTTACAAGTGTCCAGGTATTGGTACTGATGCCGGAATTGGAATCAAAATGTTATGTGAACTTATGTCAATCATTCCACTTCATCAGTAGACATTCTGTTCCGTTCTTATTAAGGTATAGGAGACTCTAATCATTTAAGAAAACACTGCTGTTACTCTGCATCTGTTCAATGCTATTCTTGTGGAGGATTTTTCGATAAAGCCAACCAAAATGTTTGTCACTTGTTGAATTGACCAAGAGTGTGCCGTTAAAGGCAACTTGGAGACTGCAAATAAATTTGGTTCTCTTTTACATGAACTCATTATTGAAAATGATTATGTTGAACATTGAAAATAAGAACTAACATTTATGAAAGGAAAAGAACTATGAAAATAATTAATCATAAACGTAAATGCGTCAAAGTATATCTGATTGAAATCATCTTTGCCATCATGTGTGTGGAAGCTTCGGCAGGCAACCAGCAGAAACTTGACAAGGCAATATAGTAGGTAGAGGCACATAAAAATATTTTCAAATGGGCAATGCAGTGCTCCTATTTTGCCAATGCAGAGTAAATGCCAAATACACAAGTCCCAAAATATTATGGATTCCCCCAGAAAATATTTACCAGTTTTAATTACTTGGACTAATTTTAAAACCCATTACTTGTAGCTGTACATTACATTTGGCAGTGTCGCAGTGTACACAAGCATAGATATGCAAACCATTGTATGCTTATATCTGCTATACAACTTTGTTCAAGTTAATCCTAGCTGTAGGACTAGCCAAATTCAAAAAAATTGCCCAAATTCTAGAGCTTCAGGTTATCAAATTTAAGTGTCACTATGATATAAGATGGCTATAACTTAGGGAAGCAATCACTGCTGTTATAAGGAATTACAAAGCTTTCATGGCCCTGTTAGAGCAGGAAAGAGCAGAATATGAGCCAGCTGTGGTGCGTTTATACACCCACATTACATCATATACAAGAGTCAACCTAGTATTTTTCAAAAGGGCTTCGGGATGGCGATTTGACATCATTCATAGATGACAAGCTTCCAATATCAAACATGCCACCAACTAGTACACTTTTGGCATATTTAGTATGCTGAACCATTCAAAATACGCCAATACGCTTTTTATGCTGAAAATACACCTTTTGTGTGAACAAAAATAAAATGGGTAAAATAAAACAAAACAAATATAAGAGATAAAAGAATATAAGATTTTTTTAACCAATCAGAACACTCGATAAAAAAAGACGTAGATAGGTAGGTCATGAGGTTGTGACATGGTGCTTTGTTTTCCTGAACGTATTTTGTGATTGGAGGGAATTAATATTATTTTATCATATCACTACTGTGATGATGATTATAGCACATCAGTACAATCATCATCACAGTAGTTAAATTGAACATGAAACTGAGGCGCTGAGGCGCGATACAAATAAAATCTGTGATAATACACAGAATTTCCTTGAAAGAATTAGTCCTGAAGAACAAAATCTCACCACTATAGACTTTCAAAAGGATTATTTGTCAATCAAAGACGGTGTACAAGGAATAGAGCTTACATCTGATTTGAAGTTGAATGAGTCCAAGCGTGAAGATCAGCAGACTCTTGGTGTTATCAGTTAGTGTGCTCGATATGCCAAGACATCTTTCTAGCTTTTTAGTACACTGGATGATAGTGATGACTGTAACAATCACAATTTACATCACCAAATCTGTTAGTAATAGTATGAGATATTCAATTGTAATTTTACAGGAAATAATTGTACCACCATATGGTTGATGGCCAAAAAAGTATAAAGCAGGCTTAAATGATAACATCATATAATTTCCCAATGCCAAATAGAGAGTAACTCAGTCATGCATATGGTAAAAACATGGTTCTAAACCTAACCAGTTACATTAAAGTTCATTTCTCACAACACCAGGGCCAAAATGATACATAACAAAAACAAAAAAGGGGCCTTGGTGTTTTGGCTTTATATCTAGGGTCAATATATCAACAATATTATGGTCCCTTTCAACACCCAATCCAAACTCCTTGGGCTGGATATGTACAGCATGTGAATATACATTGCAAGAATTTGATTGTGGAAAGGTTTGACAAGTAAAACGTCAGCGCAGAATATCTTAAAAACCTCAGATGGAATCCACATTTGTAGTGGAGTAGATATGCATCATGCAAACTACCATTCTATTGCCATAGAGGATACATAGATGGACAATTATTCAAAAATGATAAAATTGTAATTATGCAGGGATAAGAGTGGGTACAACCCCAACCACCACCCCCCCCCCCAAAAAAAATCTGAAAATGGCTTTGAAAATATGAAATACCTCTAAAATAATGACAATTCATATACTTTGTACAGTAAGAATGCAAAAAAAAATCAAATGAGATTTCAGATTTTACTGAAATCTCATCGGCCTGATGAAGGGAAAGTGAAACATGGCATTGTTCAAGCTGTTGATTTCTTGTTTCTTGCCAAGAAAACATTTTTACATGAGAATGAAGACAAGAAGTCATTTGATATTCACTAAGAACCTAGTATACCCATATATAAATCAAACAGCATTTTGAAATACACTAAATTCATCAGCAGTGTTAACAGGTTATAATTAGTGTCTGACTGATCTACCCAAGATCGGAATCGGCTGATTCCGACTTTAGCCAGTTTCAAATCGGCCAATTCCGATTCCAATTCTCTAAGTGTATAATTATTACAAAGGAAAATAAATTGCTGAAATTAACACGATATCGGTACATCAATCATTTATGTATCATGTGGTTGTCATAGTTAATCCAAAGCAAAAAGTATTTTGATGTAACCTGTTGGTTCTGGTAAGTTTGGTTGGTACTAAGAGATGCAATTAAATTGATTTTTTGCACTTTTTCTAGGATTTGTTGAATCAAGTTGTGAGATCGGCAGAACGTATATTTGTTCGTAATTATAATTTCGATCCGATAAGCTTTAAATCGGTCCGATTCTGAACATCCGATCAGATCGGTCAGACATTACTTAATGCAAGTAAAGTTTATAATACAGAGTGTTTTGATGATACATAGAATGTATCACTCAGTAGATATAAATGCAACAATTTCATTGGTTAATAGCTGAAAAGGATATTTCCAGATAGTAAGAGACTTCAAAATTCTAAATGATACGGAATCCTAGATGTGATACGAAAACTTGTATCATACAGCACTTTTACCAGTTGAAGTTCGCTTTGGAACATGATTTTTGTATCAAAAACACGAGAGGTTGATATGCGTGGCTTACTGCAACGCGTTGTACGTGATGCTGATAGAAACAACGGGCATATCTGTCAATATGGAAGGAAGTAGTCACATTCATCCAAAACCTCGGGATCAGTAATTTTCACCACTTCCCTTTATACCATGTTGTATTTGTATACTACAACATACTGGTAATGTTTTAGGTCCTGTTATTTGAAAACTTTTCAGCTGGTCGGACTTTAGTGATACAGGTAACAATTATAGATACCAATTTGTTGAGTGTGGTATCAAAGGGTACACGTCACACTTGGAACGATTTCTTGTTTACTGATTCATCATTGCTAAAATCTGACTCAACCATAATGATGCATCAAAAATATGAATAATTTTGGCAGTTTTATCTAAACATTACAAAAATAAAACACATTGTTATAATCAATGTTCCTGCTACAGCAGTACTGGAACACCATTGGTGCATGAGCTTGTGGACATCATGCATTTTTCCAGCTTATTCAGTCAATTTTCAGCTCAGCTAGTGATTTGGGACAAAAGCACCTCTTTAAAATTGGTGAAATTGGCACAAGCAGACTCACTTTAGCAGGAACACTGGTTATAATCACAACCAAAAGTTGACTCTGAACTAATATAATATAAAAACGAACTAAATAAATCTATCTTTTGAGTAACAAAATATCCCCACAAAATGGGGATGCCTATATACATAAAATACAGCTTTACAGCTTACCAACATCAGCAATCAATTCTGCTCTTCCTGTGGTGTATCTGCAACCATCCTCCTGTGATTTATCTCTAATAATCCTTTGCTCTGCCAGCGATTTACCCACAACCATAATTGGCCCTGCCTGTATTTATCTTTA
Organism: Ophiothrix spiculata; assembly: GCA_000969725.1. Classification (NCBI taxonomy): domain Eukaryota; kingdom Metazoa; phylum Echinodermata; class Ophiuroidea; order Amphilepidida; family Ophiotrichidae; genus Ophiothrix; species Ophiothrix spiculata. The sequence goes on from JXSR01S009598.1 coordinate 56,110, forward strand.
ACCACACTCCAGTTGCATCCTTCCTCCAGCATAACTGCCCATCCTTGTTAAGGTGCCATTCCATAGCCTTACCTTTTCATCCTCATTTGTATGCAGTCTAAGTAAAATCAAGGGTTGCCATTACACCTGCTGTCATCAGTTAGTTCCTTTAAAGTTGTTACTAAATCCTCTTTATCTGTGTTCCATAGTTTCCTTAATATGACTTTCTGTCCTCTGTAACAACCAAGTTAAAAAAATGATCAATATACTAATTTTTCAGTGAGCAGTAACCAGTTCGTGAAATCTGATGGAGTTTGAGGGTCATTTCAGACATGAAAGTAGGAGTTAGACACCCTCCCCATCTTTAGTTGTCACATTTGAAGTTGGTAGCTGTGACAGATGACAACGAATTTGCGATTTTGAGCTGTCTCAATGTAGTAAGACACATCTGCATATTCCACAGTGGTATGTCACAAAAAAAAATTATCAACAGAAAATGACTTGTTGCATTAACACAACAAGGTTAAATCGATATATCCGCTTGCCGTAAAAATTGTGATAAGTCAAGATTGCACAATTTTAGATGTCAAACTTGTTGTACGGTAGCCATGACAAGCACACTGATACCAACTTCAGGCTCTTCACTTTTTTGAGGAATAAGTTTGAAGATGTCTAAAATGGTACAAAATGCTACATCAAAAACAACAACAACAACAATAACAACAAAAGAAAATTTCAATCTCCTATATCCACTTTGAAAAAGTGAAAAATTGTTTTCTCCTATAATCAAGAAATATATCACCCTGCAGTTTGGTATTTAAGTTGCTGAACAATATAATATCTTCAGCTCACGAGTATATTCTTTTCATCGCCAAAACTTTCTGCATTTTTTTTAAATAGTGAAATTGTGACCTGTCACATTGAAAGGTACAATTTTGCGACCAAACAAGTTTAAAGATACAAGCAAATACTGCTTGTAAATTATAAATAACACAATAAGAACATTCTGTACCTTTTTCAGGACAACTTCAAAAATGAATGGCCCATTGTCAAAAACAATGTCTCAGTTCAAAGCCTAATGAATTCTATTTCAAACAATACAAAAATCTGCATTTTATAAAAGGTCACAACATTGTCCTTTTCGATGTGATGTGTCAATCTATTTGTTACAAAGAAAAATAACAGTATAATATAATTGACAAAACTTTGAATCCTTTCTGAATTATGGAATGACACACTAAAAAGTGGGGTATTTTTATTTTATCATGTTCTATTAGGCCTAAAAAAATAATTGTTTGATTAGTGTAACATAGAAAAAAAAAGGGTAGGTAGGCCGGATTACATATACAACAACATCTTCACTTTTTCTGTAACACATCTTTTATTTGTCATTTTGAATGTCCTGCAAGCCATATCTCGGGGCCCCCATGAATCAATTTCCATAAAATTTGGGATTTGGAGGTTTTTTACCATGCTCAAAAATAATAAAAATATTTAGGGTCGACGGTAAAAATAGGGTTGGTCGGGTTACGCCAATCAAACAATTTTTTTAGGCCCTACCTTGCTGTCTTTACAGCCTGTTCAAGTTGTCTTGATTTCCCAGCAGCCACTTTGATGATAGGATGTGGGATTTTGGCAAGCTTTGCCACATTGAGACCGTAACTCTTGGCAGCCATGTCTCTTACAAGTTGATACAGAAATGTGATGACATCGATGTCCTCTGTATCATCTGAGGAAAGAAACCGAGAAAGCATTATTTCATAAACTCATATACATGTAATAAATTCCGGAGCAGGAATGGACAAAGGACAAATTTGGGGACTTCAAGGTTGAAAAATTTTATAACTTGGTAAAAGAAAATGAAGAATTATGATACAGACCTGCCAACCTTTGGGATTCAAAAAACATATTATTCAAACCCAAAAACATATTTTTCATATAAAATCATATTATACCAGCATGTTTTTGAAACTAAATTTTGAAAAATCAGATCAAGTTCTTTTAAAGAAACTATGCATTCAATTCACTTTTATTGTCTGCTGATACTGCATTCTATTTGTATTTGATTATGACTTCAACCACAGTTATCTTTTGCAGTTAAAATGATTGGAAACGTAAATGTTCTAACAGATGCATCTCAACTAAAAATTTAGCTTCACTCACTGTCATGTGGTAGTTAGGCACTCTTAAAAGACACCTCTTAATGCATTTTTATTGGCAATTCAGAATGACCAACAAACAAACACACATCTAGGACCAGGGAGCTCATCTAGATGCTGAAAAGGCTTTGATGAGAAAAAGCGTAGAAGTAGAACAAATCCCTGCATATTGGTAATTGGTAAGAACTTGAATATCCCAGGGCTGGCCGGTAAAAACCCAAGTGGTTTCAACTGCCTTAACTGGTTAAAACCTACTTAAAGCCAGGAGATTTTAGCCACTTTTTTGTTAAAAACCTCATAAATGTGAAAAAGGCTTGATAATGATTAAAAACACTATAAATATATTTCTTTTATGTTTAATAAAACCAAAGAACATAATAACTTTCATCTTCCTTAAAAAAAAAACGTACCCAGGAACATACAATTGCTACAATGTATGTTACATGGCATTTATCTTGAATTAACACTATTTTTGTATTGACGACAACTTTCAAATAAAAACTTTGAACAGCAATCAATATGAATGAATGTCACCATTGCTTCTATTTTCTAAAACAAGTGGAGAAATTTTAATACAAGTAGCTGCAAAACATTCATTAGTAGCTATTATGGGAACTACATGGAGGTGGTATCCTTAATGTTTTGAAAATGTAAAGTAAATGTTAAAGGTACATGTAAAATGTGGCATAAAATGCTACCTTTTGAATGTAGCTACACTATGCAGACTACACTGCCTTGGTGTTATATGTCCGGATTGTTTGTAAATAACTTTTGTTTGATGATTCCTTTATATCTTTATCTTGTGTAAATATAATTACATTAAAATATAGTTAAGTTATTTCTGAGGATAATGCATGCAAAAACAAGGTTTTGATGATATAGTTAAGTTATTTCTGAGGATAATGTATGCAAAAACGAGGTTTCGATGATACGTCATGGAATTGCCAGTTTATGCTGGTTAAAACCACTTTTTGCTGGTTTTAACTAGGTTTTAACCGTTTGAGCTACAACTAGTTTAGCCGGCTTGAAGCCAACCCTGGAATATTTCCAAGTCTGCGATTTCCTTTATAGGATTCCCTTTTCTATGTAAATCTTTGCCACCATTGGACCTGAGCTGTAGCCTTACCTTCCTCTTTGTCATGAAGCAAGAATGACATATGATAGTTTGCAACATGATCAGGAAAACTCTTCTGCAAGCCTGCTAGCGGTGGATAATGAGTCACAAACAACATCATACACTGTACCTATAAGGATAAAAATTATTACAAAAATCAGTACACCAAGATTATTACAAAAATCAGTACACCAATATTATTTTTTCAAAAACCAAGATAAAAATCAAAAAATTGAGTAAACCCTTCCCAAACATTTATCTGTTCAACAATTCACAAATTTTAGTTATGGTTTCCAGAATGTTTTGAGGCAAAAAATATGGTTTTTGACATTTTGTTTGCCAAAACTGACAATTTTGGTCAAAAACTGAGATCACCATCATGTTCAGGGTAAAAATATGCTTCTAAAAATTTATATTTTTATATAGTTTATGCAATTAGTTTGAGAGATACAAAAACGGTTTATGCCATTTAAAGGTCTACCCCAGCCTTAAACTTATTGACCTACCTCTGATATAAAGTGTTTGGCTGTGGCATGGGCTATAGCGACTCCATCATGTGTGCTAGTGCCACGTCCTAATTCATCCAAGATAACCAGACTACGGTTTGAAGCACGGCTGATAATGTCCGATGCTTCTAGCAACTCCACCATGAAAGTACTGCGATTTTGGTAAATGTTGTCTGATGCTCCCATCCTGAAAATATATAATGCAATCAGCAAGTTTAAATTAAAACTAACAATAAAACAAAAGAAAACTTTGTGTGTTTCTTAAAGATAATAAGCCAAGAAAAGTTGTTTACTTGTCAGCAGAAGGGATTAACCAACAGGGTCGGTCGGGAAATCTTATTGTAGAGGTATGGTAGTTCTCCGATATGTTCAAGGTATCAGAGAAATAAAATCGATCAATCAATCAAAACAGTTAATCAAATCAATCAACATCTTTGACTCACCTTGTGTAAACTGCATCCAAAATCCCAAGCTTAGCTGATTCCGCAGGGATGTAACTCCCTATCTGAGCCATGATACAGATCAACGCTACTTGCTTAATGTAGGAACTCTTGCCACCCATATTGGGTCCTGTGATAATCATACAACGCTGTCCGTCAGCCTAGTAAGATATGACAAAATAAACAAGAATTGAATCACAGTTAGTTGTCAACAAAATTTAATTTTTATCAAAAACCAAAAGTTTTCTGTGAATGTTTTTACTTTACTTAAAAAAAGAATCCCCACTCATGAACATTTGACCTAGCTGTTTATGACCTTTACACCTTCTTAGTTATTGACATACACAGCTAAATTAGCATAGGAAAACTTTGCCTTGACAATCTCCCCAGCTAGTTCACCAGGAGAGAACTCGCAAAGTGGGACTTCGTCTTAAATAAATAAAATAATTTTATATTTATTGGTAAATACTATTATGCAGTTGCACATGCAGGGTAATACTACAAATCACATTTTCTGATGAAATCTCATGGATGTGGTACAATATATTAAATAAGTCACTAAATTTTGTTTTGGAGAACTGTTGAAACTTAATTCACCATGAGTAAATAAACTTTCTCTTCCAATATTAGTTCCTTAGCAGATAATCATAAAAAGGTTATTGGAAGAATGTGTCAGGTAGACTTTCATCAGCAAATTGTATTACAGGATGTTATAAACAAAAATGCATGGTATGGGTTGCACTTACAAAGAATAGGGCCCTGCACTCTGGATTTTTGTTTAGAGTAAAGGCTAGGGTAGGAAGGGTGGGAAAACAAATGTCAATGTTAAAATCACCCATAATTGTGACAAAACAAACACAAACTGAAGGTTGCATTTACAAGTTATGGGGCCCTGCATTGTGGATTTTTGTTTTCACTCTCCAATAAATTTCCATTTGGCCTAGGGCACTTATCCTGGCTGCAACCATGTACATATGGGCTGATCAAGGTTCTGCACCCCTTGAGATTTTTGTGCCACCAGAGGTCCATAATGAGAAGCCAGTGAGGCATAATGTATTGCAAATCACTTGTATTTATCATATTTTTTTACCATTTAGGTCCATGTCTACTTAGGTCCATGTCTACTCAAAGAGAAAGTATGAAAGGCAAGATGCAAAGATCAACTAACTAAAGGCATTTGTAATTATCATGAAATATCTAGAAAATAAAAGTCCCTGTAGTAATTAGTTTTTAGTTTATCACTTAAGTTTTTGAAATCATTGATATGTTAAAATAAGAACACTTAGTAACGCCAAACTGTATTTGACCCCTCCCCCCAAAAAAGAAAAATGAATAAATAAAACAAAAAATAACTAAACTAAACTAAACTAAACTAAACTAAACTAAACTAAACTAAAATATTAAAAAAATAAAATAAAATAACAATAAAAATAAAATAAAATAAAACAAGATAAGATAAGATAAGATAAGATCAAATCAAATTTGATTAGAAATCATAAAAATAAAAATAAAATAAATAAATAAAAAAAAGTAAATAGATCAGTGATGGGACTAGAAATGTTTGACATACTGCGCGTACCCAGCCAACACAAATTATCTGACAGACGTCCATCCAGAAGGTGTTAAACCAGTTATTAAAGTCTCTGCCAAAATTCCTCGGGACAAAATCAGTCACGTGACCACCAATTGCAGAGCACCAATCGCGTTTGTAAACAATTGGCCCTGCACTCAGGATGTTTTTTTTTACATCGTCTGAAGAATTGTGACGCCGATATTACCATATGTTATGCTTTGCTCTAAAATGAGACAATACCTGCATATGTGTGCTGTTTGGCACAAACTGAACTTCTCCAGTAAGCAGTGAACTGACTATTGGATGGCGTCCATTTTCAATCTCAATACACATGGTGTCTTCTGACATTTCTGGTCTAAAAGACAAAAAAAAAAAAAAGATTATGGTATAGTTTAAGAATAAAGACACCCTCCCCATCTTTAGTTGTCACATTTGAAGTTGGTAGCTGTGACAGATGACAACGAATTTGCGATTTTGAGCTGTCTCAATGTAGTAAGACACATCTGCATATTCCACAGTGGTATGTCACAAAAAAAAATTATCAACAGAAAATGACTTGTTGCATTAACACAACAAGGTTAAATCGATATATCCGCTTGCCGTAAAAATTGTGATAAGTCAAGATTGCACAATTTTAGATGTCAAACTTGTTGTACGGTAGCCATGACAAGCACACTGATACCAACTTCAGGCTCTTCACTTTTTTGAGGAATAAGTTTGAAGATGTCTAAAATGGTACAAAATGCTACATCAAAAACAACAACAACAACAATAACAACAAAAGAAAATTTCAATCTCCTATATCCACTTTGAAAAAGTGAAAAATTGTTTTCTCCTATAATCAAGAAATATATCACCCTGCAGTTTGGTATTTAAGTTGCTGAACAATATAATATCTTCAGCTCACGAGTATATTCTTTTCATCGCCAAAACTTTCTGCATTTTTTTTAAATAGTGAAATTGTGACCTGTCACATTGAAAGGTACAATTTTGCGACCAAACAAGTTTAAAGATACAAGCAAATACTGCTTGTAAATTATAAATAACACAATAAGAACATTCTGTACCTTTTTCAGGACAACTTCAAAAATGAATGGCCCATTGTCAAAAACAATGTCTCAGTTCAAAGCCTAATGAATTCTATTTCAAACAATACAAAAATCTGCATTTTATAAAAGGTCACAACATTGTCCTTTTCGATGTGATGTGTCAATCTATTTGTTACAAAGAAAAATAACAGTATAATATAATTGACAAAACTTTGAATCCTTTCTGAATTATGGAATGACACACTAAAAAGTGGGGTATTTTTATTTTATCATGTTCTATTAGGCCTAAAAAAATAATTGTTTGATTAGTGTAACATAGAAAAAAAAAGGGTAGGTAGGCCGGATTACATATACAACAACATCTTCACTTTTTCTGTAACACATCTTTTATTTGTCATTTTGAATGTCCTGCAAGCCATATCTCGGGGCCCCCATGAATCAATTTCCATAAAATTTGGGATTTGGAGGTTTTTTACCATGCTCAAAAATAATAAAAATATTTAGGGTCGACGGTAAAAATAGGGTTGGTCGGGTTACGCCAATCAAACAATTTTTTTAGGCCCTACCTTGCTGTCTTTACAGCCTGTTCAAGTTGTCTTGATTTCCCAGCAGCCACTTTGATGATAGGATGTGGGATTTTGGCAAGCTTTGCCACATTGAGACCGTAACTCTTGGCAGCCATGTCTCTTACAAGTTGATACAGAAATGTGATGACATCGATGTCCTCTGTATCATCTGAGGAAAGAAACCGAGAAAGCATTATTTCATAAACTCATATACATGTAATAAATTCCGGAGCAGGAATGGACAAAGGACAAATTTGGGGACTTCAAGGTTGAAAAATTTTATAACTTGGTAAAAGAAAATGAAGAATTATGATACAGACCTGCCAACCTTTGGGATTCAAAAAACATATTATTCAAACCCAAAAACATATTTTTCATATAAAATCATATTATACCAGCATGTTTTTGAAACTAAATTTTGAAAAATCAGATCAAGTTCTTTTAAAGAAACTATGCATTCAATTCACTTTTATTGTCTGCTGATACTGCATTCTATTTGTATTTGATTATGACTTCAACCACAGTTATCTTTTGCAGTTAAAATGATTGGAAACGTAAATGTTCTAACAGATGCATCTCAACTAAAAATTTAGCTTCACTCACTGTCATGTGGTAGTTAGGCACTCTTAAAAGACACCTCTTAATGCATTTTTATTGGCAATTCAGAATGACCAACAAACAAACACATCTAGGACCAGGGAGCTCATCTAGATGCTGAAAAGGCTTTGATGAGAAAAAGCGTAGAAGTAGAACAAATCCCTGCATATTGGTAATTGGTAAGAACTTGAATATCCCAGGGCTGGCCGGTAAAAACCCAAGTGGTTTCAACTGCCTTAACTGGTTAAAACCTACTTAAAGCCAGGAGATTTTAGCCACTTTTTTGTTAAAAACCTCATAAATGTGAAAAAGGCTTGATAATGATTAAAAACACTATAAATATATTTCTTTTATGTTTAATAAAACCAAAGAACATAATAACTTTCATCTTCCTTA
>JXSR01S009600.1:13203-24873 GCA_000969725.1 Ophiothrix spiculata
CCCCACCCTTCAAAAGGTGGGGGGACGTGTCCCCCTGTCCCACCATGAAATGACGCCCATGTATAGAAATTTCATCTCACCATTGGATACAATTCAGAAAACAAATTTTCAAATATAATGAATACAGCTCAGAAAAAAAATATATATACACGTATTCCATACATCTGCAGATAGATTCCATGTTCCAAATTAAGCAGAAAAACACGCATTTTCCTCGTAAAATTATATCCATGTGTAATGGGCATATGGAGTATAAACTATTTCCTGGTAATCCGGTGACTTTCTGGTTAATTCCATTTCTTGAAGTATCCATTGCAGACTTCGAACTCGGTTTTATCCAATCAGTATCTTCGAAATTGCTGCAATTAAGAAAAAATATATGAATGCCTTCATTAGACATATTGCTTAAAAATAAAGTTCCTAGCAAATTGTATTTATAATGGTTGTAGCCTTTAAAAATTGAGTTCCTAGCAAATTGTAAAAATGGTTGTAGCCCTTTTTGACACCTTTTCTTGTCCTTTACTTTTTTTTTATCTCTCTCTCTCTCTCTCTCTGTCTCTATCTTTTTTTTTTTTTTGATGTACATAGGCCCGATTTAACTTTTGTTAGTATATAGTGTGACATTTTTCATTTTCCTTATGGAATCCACTTTTCTATTTTTAATTAAATTAAAAACTATCAAACCAATTACCTCTACATACGATTAAAACGCCGTGGGGGGGGGGGAGGTGGTACGCATGCTTGTCAGAAAAAACGTCGAAAAGGGGTCGAATTTTGTCCAATTGGCGTCGGCGACGTTCAAGGGGTGCCTTTTCAGGGTAAGTTTCGACATTAAGGGTAGTCTTTTTACGATATCTTTTACTTTAGGGTCACTTTTTCGCCAGCTATTCTAAAATTCCACTAAATAACTCCAGAAAAGGCTTCCAATTTATTATTCATGTTTTTATGACAGAAAATAGTGCGTTATTACGCCGTTAATGGTCCATTTCAGTGTGTTACGCTATTATTGGGTCAAATTTCCATTCCGACATTAAGGGGTCATTTTTTAGTGCATTATGACATTGCGACATTTAGGGGTATAATTTAAAAATATTGTACGACACTAAGGGTTGGAATTTGTTGTAGGCCTACATGATTTTGACATTAAGGGTCCGATTTTGAGGTGCTCTGACGAGCATGCTTACCACTTTCTTCTTCGAGCGGCCCCCGGGTTAAAACGTTTTTTTAATATCAAATACTTGCCTTTTTTCTTGGCTGCTGGTAATCCAAATCGTTGTTTTCCGTCTGACACTGACAATTCGGTAAGGTGTTATATTTTGCTTTTTTGAAATGCGGTATTTTAAATGGCTTTAAAATCCTTCAATTGTCCTGTTTAGCAGGTATGTGTATTATATGTATCCTAGTATCAAATCTATTGCTTGTTGAATGTTGAGCGGTAATCGTCCTACGTCGGAAACATACTGTCAAGTATATCACTTGCGCACCACACTTTGTAACGCTTATTTGACTTTCCCTCATACAATTACGTAACAGAACACTTATGTACGAATCCACTTTCTTTATAATTTTCAATGGGCCAGGGCGTTTACCTTTCATTGGCTTATGATGTATTTAAAGACCTTGATCATTTAAATGGTTTATCGTAAACTAATCACCTGTTGTCATTAAATAAAAGTGCCGGTCACGACAATATTTGTAATCTTATAATAGAACAGGTTGGTGTCGAAATTGTAAAACCATTAACAACTATTTTTAACTTATCTGTAACAACAGGTATGGTTACAGACAAAACAAAAATAGCCAAAGTTATACCGATCTATAAAAAAAAAAGCTGAACAAGATCTTTTTTCGGATTATCGCCCAGTGTCACTTTTACCATGTTTTCCAAAAATTCTTGAGCGACTTGTGTTTGACAGATGTGTTGACTATATCGAAAGACACTAAATCCTCGATGAAAAACAATTTGGATTTTGTCCTAAACATTTAACTTGTATGGCCATAGCACAATTGGTAGATAAAATTAACGGTGCTGTAGAAAGAAATGAACCCACAATTGGAATATTCTTAGACTTGTCTAAAGCGTTTGACACCATTGATCACAAAATATTATTACACAATTTACAGGGACACTTGAAAAATAGCCAAACCCACACGGATGTTCGAAAAGACGATGACGGCAAACGCATCAATACCGAATCCGAAGAAGAAATGGATTGAATAATAGAGTAATCAGGAGGAAGAGGAAAATCTGAAAAGGATAACGAGAGTAAAAAGGACGTTTTTACTAACCTTTGCTCTTGTTTTACTCTTTTTTTTTTTTTCTTTTTCTTTTTTTTTTGTTGCTCCTTTTGACTCGTCTTGACTGGATTTGCTCATTTGGACTCGAATCGGCTCATTTTTGGGTCAGATTTCAAATCGGCCGTCATCCTATCTCTTACTACTAAAGTCCGACCTTATCCGACGGGTCACGTCTAAAAAAAAATAAACCCGTCTCGCGACCAAATTTTTGTTATCGATCGAAAAGTTAAACTGCTTTTTAAAAGTTCTTTTGCATAGGGCGTAAAAACTAGCTGCTAATGCTTTCTGGCATTCCGAAGACACAATGTTGGTCAGTATCGTTGCATAACTAACAATAACCAGTTGTTAATGGGTAAATGTGGTGTAATTCAAGTCGCATAGAACCGATAAACAGGTTTCGGGCAGTCAGCCGCCGGTGAGATTTGAAGCACCCTTTAGTGTGTCCTATAATTAAGACAAGATTTTAAATATCGTTCAAATAACCTTTGATAAAAATCTTAAATAAATCCCTCAGTTTAGAGGAAACAATAAATAATTAATCATACTATTCCGTATGCCTTAACACTTAAGTGACCAAGGTATTTCCCACCCGTTGTTGCCCAAGTTCCTAGGGATCCCCCTTAAAAAAAAGCTTTACGTTGAAAGTCTGTCAATGATAAAGCATGTAAAAAGAACCAAAATACATTAAAAAAAATGAAATTCGGATGAACTGTTTCAAAATGGCGACCAAACACCATTTTGTGTGTCGCGTCAAAAATTTTGCCGCCAAAATTTCAAAAAAAGTGTTGGCGAAAAAAATTTCACATGAAATTTGGCTCAAATTTGCAAGAACAATACATTGCAAAAATAAAATTAGAAAAAAGTTATTCGGTTTCAATTTTATGGGCAAAACAAATTTGAACAGCGCCCTCGAAAAATCACATTATACTAATTAGCACAAAAAAACGACTAGATCGATTTGAATTTTGTTTGCCACCGAGGGACCCGCTGCGTTAAGTTTGACAATTACATGGAGCGGCGATGTAAAATTGTTTTCGCGTTTTCGCGAGGGTCCCTAGGACCCCCCCCCCCTTGATTACTTAAGTGTTAATCATTTATTCAAAACTCGACATTCAAAACGGCTGAATTATGAAATTACTACTACAACTATAAAAAAAAAACCCACTATTTATTCAGTTCCTGTATTTTAATCATTTGTAATTCATGAGTTATAAGTTAATAACACTATCTTTTTCTTTCTTTTCTTCTTTCAGACGTAAAAAATGACACGAACATATGGAGTATCGTGCATTGAAAACCAGACAAACTTCATCTTTGTTAATGACTTTCTTTATTCCTACGTGGTTAGAAGTGATTTTGAGAATTTCATGATATCGATATTTCAACCACTTATCGCGTTGATTAGTCTCAGTTTGAATGTGTGTTTTATCATCGTAGTTGTAAAAGTGCAGAGTATGCGTACTCTTACTAATGCATATCTGACATCGCTAGCATTTTCAGATATAGTTTTTGCTGTCACGTCAGGAGTAATTAACTTTACTTCATGGAACTTGTCACCTTTTGCTAATGATTATGCATTTATTGGGCGCCTAGGTTGCATCATTTACAAATTTCTCGCTGAAGGTTGCTATTTCTCTTCTCTATTTATTGTTACCATTGTCACATTTGACCGTTATATGGCGGTATGTCATCCTTTAAAGCATAGAATGATCAATGGAAAGAAAAGAGCGTCAAGACTAATTTTTGGTTGTTTCAGTCTTGCAATATGCATGGCAATTCCAGTTACTTACTCAAATGCATTTATGAATCCCGTGTGCTTGAAACATACAAAGGACAGAGAACATTTGCCTGCTGTTTATGGCACCTGTAGAGCGAAAGTAGGAATCATCTACCTGAAACTTTTAAGACATTCCAAACTTTACATTGAAGTTGTTCCGTTCACAGTGTGTTTTATCGGTGAGTATATGATGTAGTTGGAATGTTTTGACATTTGAACACTTAAACTGAACAAAAAACACTAAAACTAAGAAAAAAATGGTTCTTGGAACCACGAGATCCTCCTGATTTATCTATTTATTTATTTTTTTGTTTTTGTTTATCTCACAACCTGACCTTATATTACCTTTATGTGATCTTTGACCTCATCTAAGTTACAGACAAAATTAATGTTAACCCATTTCACAACAGACAACGGAGGATGATTACGACTTAGCAGTTAGTTGAGTATCTATAGGGGGATTACCGGGCACCCCCACAGGACTCTACCAAACCAACTTTTTTAGCTTCGTTTGATGGTCCTAAAACAAAATGGCCGCCAAAATGCTATATTTTCATTAAAATTGTTTTAAAACAACTCATAAACCAATTAATATCAACAATTTTCATAGGTAAAATGCTTCTGGAGCTGTAAGAAACATATTTGGCTTAAAAATGATCATATGCATGTTTCAAATTCAAAATGGCCGCCAAAATGGCTGCCAAAATAGCATATTTTAACTAAAATTAACAATAATATTCTTTGAAGTGCTAATTATCATAAATAGTCAACAGTAACTGACATTTTAGGGCTACAATAAGATCATTTGTCTCCTAATTATGATGCTAACATGTTTAATATTCAAAATGGCGTCAATACCAAGATCCAAAATGGCCGCCAAAATGTGCTTTATTGCGCAAAAATGGGTAAAAATGACTTAAAAAACAGCATCAAGCACACTGTATGTTCAAAATAATTGATGAAAAGTGGTTTTGAGAGTTACAACAGATATACTTGTCCCCAAATTAAGCTGTTAACCTGTTTGAAATTCAAAATGACGCCCGTAATGGAGTCCAAAATGGCCGCTAAAATACATTTTTATGCACAAAAATGGGTCAACGAAAAATTCAATAAGCATCAAACACACTATATGGTAAAATTATTTGATAGAAAATGACTAAAAAAGATAAAGAAGACATATTTGTCCCCAAATTAGGCTGTTAACAAGCTTAAGATTCAAAATGGCGCCTGTAATGAGATCCAAAATGGCCGCGAAAATAAGTTTTATTGTGCTAAAAAATGGATTAAACGACTTTAAAACAGTATCAAACACACTATATTTTTCAAGATATTTGATGGAAAATGGCTTTTAAAGTTACAAGAGATATATTTGTCCCCAAATTAGACTATTAATAAGTTTACAATTCCAAATGTTGCCTGTAGTGAGATCCAAAATGGGTTAAACAAACACCTTTAAACAGTATTAAGCACACTAAATTTTTCAAGATTGTTGATGGAAAATGGTTTTGAGAATTATAACACATATATTTGTCAACAAATTAGGTTTTTAACATGTTCAAAATCCAAAATAAAATGTGTTTGATGCTGTTTTATAGTTATTTAACCCATTTTAGCGCATCAAAGTGTATTTTGGCGGCCATTTTGGTTCTCAGTACGGGCACCTTTTGGGATTTCAAGCTTTATAACAGCCTAATTTGGGGAAAAAAATATCTCTTGTAACTCTCAAAACCAGTTTCCATCAAATATCTTGAAAAATATAGTGTGTTTGACTCTGTTCTAAAGTCCTTTAACCCGTTTTTAGCGCAATAAAACATATTTTGGCGGCTATTTTGGATCTATGTACAGGAACCATTTGGAGTTTTAAGCTTGTTAACAGCCTAAATTGGGGACAAATATATCTATTGGAACTCTCAAAATATCTTTCCATCAAGTATCTTGAAAAACATAGTGTGTTTAATGCTGTTTAGAAATCTTTAACCATTTTTAGCGCATTAAAACATGTTTTGGCGGCCATTTTGGTTCCCAGTAAAGGAGCTATTTGGAATTTTAAGCTTGTTTAGTTTGTTAACAGTCTAATTTATGGACAAATACATATTTTGTAACTCTCAAAGTCACTTTCTATGAAATATTTTGAACATATAGTGTGTTTGATGCTGTTTTAATTTTTTTTTACCCATTTCAGGGCATGAAAATATATTTTGGCAGCCATTTTGGACCCCATTACGGGCGCCATTTTGGATTTTAAACATGATATCAACCTAATATATCTGTTGTAAATCTCAAAACCACTTTTTATCAATTATTTTAAACATATAGTGCGTTTAATGCTGTTAGGGGACAAATTATTTTGTTGTAGCCCTAAATGTCATTTACTGTTGATTATTTATAATAATTAGCATTTCAAAGGATATTTTTGTCAATTTTTGCGGCCATTTTGAATTTGAAACATTCACTCATATGCATATGATCTTATTTTAAGCCAAATATGTTTCTTACAGCTCCAGAAGCAGCTTCCCTATGAAAATTGTTGACATAAAGTAGATTATGAGTTGTTTTAATACTATTTTAATGAAAATATAGCATTTTGGCGGCCATTTTGGACGCCATCTTGAATATCGCGAGTGCAACGGGAAATTAATTTTGTTAACATCTCAAATGTGTTTTAGGACCATCAAACGAAGCTAAAAAAGTTGGTTTGGTAGAGTCCTGTGGGGGTGCCCGGTAACCCCCCTGTAGATACTCAACCAAGTCATCCACTACTATGACGTAATACCTTTTCTTTTTCGAACCAGGGGGATGAGAAAAAAGCTTTGTATTACGAGCTAGGATAGACGAAGAAGAAGAAGAAGAAGAAGAAGGAGAAGAATGATACAGAAAGAAAGAAAGGTGAAAGAAAGAAAGACTAGAACTGAACTGTCCCTGAAGTGACAGAGACCCTGCCAATTTCCATTTTTATGTGTGGAATAAATATGTCACCTTGTCCTTTTTTCCCCAGGAAAAGGTCGGATGACTGGGTCACCATTGACACTTTTAACGCTGGATTAAGGCAAACAATTTGGCACCTTAACTTTTGAAATCGGACAAAATTAAGAATTTGACCTTTCTTTTGACCTTTGACCCCCAAGGAAAGGTCGGGCGATGAGGTCACCATTGACACTTTTGATCGTTGGTCCAAGAAAAATAATTTGACACCTTACTTTCTTTTGACCTTTGACCCACAGGGAAAGGTCGGACATCGGGGTCACCATTGACACCATTGACACTTTTGATCACTATGTGACCTTTGAGAGGTCAGGGGTCAGGTGACATAAATGGGAGGTGACCTTGGTCCCTTCACTCAAGTTTGATATAAAATTGGATGGATTGAGCATGATACGAAAAGATATTGGTCAAGCTATGAGTTTTACGAAATATAGTCCGAGACGCGCAGCGTCGAGCTCGATATTTCTAAAACTCATAGCGAGACCAATATCTTTGAGTATCGTGCGAAAAAATCCATCCAATTTTATCATTATTATGTTCAAAATGTGACATTGTGTTTTCTGTCCGATATCCCTGTCCATTTTTTTTGAAATCGGTCAGCTCAGAACATAATAATGGTGAAAATCGGTCATTGTATGCCAGAGTTATTAGACATCAAAGTGTTGCCAGAAGAAGAAGAAGAAGAAGAAGAAGAAGAAGAAGAAGAAGAAGAAGAAAGAAGCAGAAAGAAACACGTGAAAAACAGAACCCTGCCAAAGCCTTTGGCAGGGTAATGAAAGAAAGAAGGAGGAGGAGAAGAAGTTACAATGGCGTAAATCAGCTACTTACTTTGTACCATAAGTTTAAAGACTATCTGTTTCATAAGAAACTTCTCTATTCTTTGTTTTCATGCTCATTTTGTGAAGTTTCAGTAGTATTGTTTGGGATGATAATCAAGGCTCTCGGAAGCAGACAGTCTATGACCGCAGACAAAATGGATGACCAAAAAACTAAAATCCGAAATCAGGTTGCAAAGATGTTGGTTATCAACGGAATCATTTTTTTCTTTCTCAATTTACCGGTAAGATAAATTGATTTATTTTAAGTTTAAATTATTCTTGATCATCTCCCTGCTCTATCTATCTATCTATCTATCTATCAAGTATCAAGTATCAAGTTTATTTTTCCATAAACAAACATAATAAAATACACTTAACATCAAAAAAATAGACATCTTTAAACATAATTTAGCAAACAATTTTCACCAAAATAGAAACAAACATTATGGAGGAAAGGGCTTGAGAGCCAAGACGGCTTGTAAATAGCCCATCCTTTTATAACAAAATAAATGATATGCAGAACAATATATGACATAAACTAATAAAGTCATATAACTAAAGGAAAGACAAATAACAAGACAAGGACATGCTCAAAAAGCATTAGTTGTAAAATGTAATTAAATTATATTTATAATTTCGTCGAAACAACTTCACGGAACGAGAATTCTTAAGATCTTTTGAAAGTGAATTCCAAAGAACGGGACCACTAGAACGGATACTACGGTCAGAAAATAATTTCTTGTTTTTGTTATATTTAGATCATCCACTTGTTTTGTTGAATAATCATAGATATCTGATCTCTTTGTAAAAAAAATCATTGAAGCTACGGGGAGATCATGAATTGAATACATGAATACTCCTATCTCCATTTTATACATATCATTTACTCTTAGAAGATCATTTGAAAGTAATAGAGGAGCAATATGGCTTCTGTAGTGAGTGCCAGACACTATTCTTATTGCCCAGTTTTGGACTTTTATATGATTTAAATGTACCACCCCAGATAAGTATTCCATAGTTTAGATAAGGCAAGACCAGCGAGCAGTATAGTGTATGTAACACCCGCTTTGGTACAGAATATTTCAATTTGTTCATGACACCAATATTTCTAGAAACAGTTTTGGAAATACAGTCGATGTGGTTTTTCCAAGTAAGGCATTCGTCAATGATTACACCAAGAAATTTCGTAAATTTAACATGTTTAAGCAGGTTTGATCTAAGAATACATCGAAATCTTTACTATTGTTAACTGATACCATTTGGGGTGTTCCTAGCAGCATGTAGTTTGTTTTACTTGCATTAACTGACAATTTGTTGGCTTTGAACCAATTGCTTACTTCCTTCAATTCCATATTTATTAGGTCAATTTCGCTTCTGATATTTTTATGCGAATATAGAATAGTGGTGTCATCAGCAAAAAGTAAGAATTCTAGTTTATTTGAAGTACAAGTAATATCATTGACATAGAGAATAAAAAGAAACGGGCCTAAAATTGAACCTTGGGGTACACCACAAGCAATACGTTTCAGATCTGATTTATAATTATGATATGATACAAATTGTTTTCTATTGTTTAAATAACTTAAAGAACTATGCCACAAAATCCATAATGTTCAAGTTTATACAAAAAAAATGGATGATCAATAGTATCAAAAGCTTTTGATAAATCATGAAATAATCCGAGTGTGGTTTCATTTCTCTCAACAGCAGAGTGCACTTCGTCTACAAGTTGGGCAATTGCCATGCTGGTTGAATGTTTTGGTCGAAAGCCTAATAGTTTGTCGCTTAGAATGTTGTTAGCTTCAATATAATCAAGGCAGCGATTAAATATGAGTCTTTCAAGAATTTTAGATAAACATGGGAGCAACAAAACTGGTCGATAGTTTGAAAATACAGAAGTATCAGCTTTTTTATAAATAGGGATGACCTTTGCAATCTTCATATTATTTGGTACAATGCCAGAGGAGAGAGATAAATTGAATATTACTGTTAGTTGCTTAACAATTGAATTTGCTACTTTTTTTGATAATGAGATTGCCAATACTAACATGTCCAGCGCTTTTGTTAGGATTGAATTTGTCAATTATTATTTTAAAATTTCTAGTTCAACAATGGGTTTCATGTACATACTATTAGGTGTTATATCTTTCAGATAATCATAGTAGTTCTTGCCAGTATTTTTAATATTCGATGCAAGATTAGGGCCTACATTGACGAAAAAGTCATTAAAATTTGTAGCTATGTCTTCAGGATAGGTGATTGTTTCTCCTAAATCATTTACAAATTCACCATGGGTTTGGGATCTTTTACCTTTTCCAATTAAAGAATTGATTTCATTCCACGTACTTTTCATATTGCCTTTGGACGCTTCAAATTTGTTAAATAGATATAATCTCTTTGATTTCCGAAACAACATGCTTAATTTGTTCTTGAATGTTTTAAATTTTTGCAAATTAGCTTCAGCTGGATGATTTACAGGGTGTCCAAAAATTAACTCCCCATTTCTAAATGCTTATAACTTTAAAACCAGGATTCGCATGGCAACTATAGACATATGTATTGATAGAGGAAACTTGTAGAATTTTTTTGATACCAAACATTATGCAATCAGTAAACTTCTAAGATAGCAAGAAGGTCTGAAAGTTCAAAGTGGTTGAGCCAATATACCATACAGTGTTGATACTCTTCTGCCACTTCACTATGACGACATGAGGCCTCATACAGCTAAACGGTTTAGAATGGCTTTGCTAATTAACTTTTTCATAAACACTCATATTGCTCAAGACAAGGAAACCCTGGCCCTTTCAATCCGATGATTTAAGTCCATTCAATTACTTTTTTGGGATATCTGAAGGACAGTACATCTCAACACCATGGACTATTCCTGACCTGGAAGAGAACATCATCAGTGAAACAGGAAGATCAAGAAGAACGCATGCACAAACGTCCAGAGCTTTGTCGTTAGAGTAAATGATTTTTTTTTTGAAATCTACAAGGAGGCATCTAGAACATATTCTGATACACTAGGCAGCTTAATCTGGGTAAGAAGGAAGTAAATTGATATGTCCCTGTGAGTGTAACTTTGAATGTGTAATAAGGAGTAATGCTGTTGTGTACCATTTAAAGATGACCATAATGCGAGAGTTTCACTTTGACAAATAAAAAACATATTAATGAGCATTATGTAATTATTAAGACAAAACCACAATTAAAAATCTTTGTATTAACATTGTAAAAACTGTTTCGCTGAATTAGTCATTAAAATGATCATGAATGATTCTCCTGTCTTCAAAGATTACTCCCTCCTCTACATGTGACTTTCACATTTGTTTTTCTTCTGAGTATGAAAGTAGGCCTTTTTACGTTTGACGTACTTTACGTTGAAAATTATTTTCAAAAGTGGCAATTATATCATGTTTGGTACCAAATTAATTCTAAAAGATTCCTCTATCAATACATATGTCTGTAGCTGCCATGCGAATCCTGGTTTTAAAGTTATAAGCATTTATAAATGGGGAGTTAATTTTTGGACACCCTGTATATATTGTTTATATAATTTGTTATTCCTGTTGATGCTCTTTAGCAAACCTTTGGATAAAATCAAAAACCTTTGGATTTCCATGGTGAAATTGGATCTTTTCTTCTGTTTACAGAACACCTTTTTACTGGTATACATTCATCGTACAAAGAACTAAAGGTTTCGATAAACTTGTCATAATCATCATTCACATCAGTACTATCAAGATGATCATTCCAATTTATGTCAGATAGTTTTTGTTTGAATGTATTTACGCT
>JXSR01S009600.1:27204-52187 GCA_000969725.1 Ophiothrix spiculata
TTGTTTTGTTTTGTTTATTATGTTTTGCTAGGTTTTAAAAAACTGCAGTCAATTATTTAATTCCTTTGTTTTATATGTTGCTGGCATTTGTGCTATCTAGCAGTTAATTTTTCATTTTTTGGTTTCATTATATTTTGCTAGGTTTTAAAACATATTAGTCAATTTTTATTTTTATTTTTTTATCTTTTATATTTTTTGTTTGTTTGTTTTTTGTTTGTTTGTTTTGTTTTTTGTTTAATTATGTGTTGCTGGCTTTTTGTGCTAAGTTTTAAATCTGGCAACTTTTTTATTTCTTTGTTTTAATCAAGGAGTTGATTTTTGAATTGTATTGTTTTATATTGCTCTGCTGGCTTTTCGTGCTGGATTTAAACCTATCAGTCATTTTTTTAAAATATTTTTATGTGGTTTTTTGTTTGTTTGCTTGGTACCGTACATTAGTTTAACAATATAAAGTATGGCTATTACTTTAACAGGCAAAACTTCACGAAATCATCAAGTTTATCGATTACATGTTACCTGACGATATTGTGGGCAAGAATACTTCGTCGACCCTGCTTGCCGTTGGAGAAGTGTGTCTGTTTGTAAATGTTGCTGTTAATCCTCTCATTTATGGAATGACCAATCCAAAATACCTGTCAGCATTCAAAGACTTGATAAAACACGGAAGAGTAGTCCAAACGGAAAGCTCACAACGCTCTGAAACTAGCAATACTAAAGCATAGATCTATCTAAATGAGATAAAGCAAACAATTCCATACATAAAGCAACACGGTTTCTTGATATGAAGGGTATTTTTACCCTGCCGATGACTTTTCTTTTTGATGAGTTAATGTACCATGCCGATGATTTCTGTTTTTGCTTTCTCAGTAGCGTAGACCCTGAAACCAAGAAGTGCAGCAGTAGTCATGGCACTGCAGGGCGCACTACACTAAATAACTAGCACTCGCATTCCGGCATTTCTAAAATCGGCAAAATTGACTGCCCTTAAAAAAATGAGGACTTCAAAACGTATGAAGGGCAATATGTTTGTTCAATATTTTGTTCTAATTATAAGGTTATGTTTATTTAAACATGCTCTGATGGCATTTTTGATCTCCAGATTACTTTGGTAACATTTAAAGGGTTGTCCTTAATTTGCGCTTGATTCTGGCAATACAAAATTCGGCTGTCAGCGATTGGGGGTTATTACTTCAGCGTCCAGTATCTTTACATTTTTGCCTTGATGGTGTACTTTTATCATCATTTTGTGTTATCACACTCTCAGAACAAAAGGTTCAACTTGGAACCTTTTTGTCCTCTTTATTTTTAGGGGTTCTTAAAAATTGAAGATCCTAAAAAGGTTCATTACAGAACCTAAAAAGGTGCTAAGCGGCTATTTTAGAACTCATTTAGGTTCCTTAAAGACCCATATAGGGTTCCATATAGAGGACAAGTTTAGGACCCCTTTAGCACCATTTTTTCTCAGAGTGCAGAAATCATAATCATCTGACAAAAGGCAGTGTTGAAGCAACCAGTTGCTTTATTATTGAGTTTTCGGGTGTTTTTAGGAAGCCATTTTGTAGAGTAAGTCAATGGGAAGCTATATTTTTGGTGTGTCGTCTGCATTTAAGTGCACTATACCGCTCACATTCTACCATTTCGCACTCAAAAATACTATAGAACTCATCGAGAAGCAATATATAATCATAAAAAGTTAGAAATTGCACATTATTTTAGAATACGGTGAATGTTTTAATAGAATAGCTCGAAATTCGTCAACATTTGTTAGTATAGGCCCACGGAAGACGGGGCTTTTATTTGAAAACCATAATCATGATGATGTTTGACACCCCCTTCCGTTATCCAAACATGTATACCCGCATCTTTATGTGAGAAGCAAGTAAGTCCGGGGGGGGGCGGGGGTAAGGGTCGGGGAAAAGTAAGAAAGGTGACCTTAAATGCCAATTCCACATTTACTAAATCCGAAATGTCCCAGAGCATAGATTTTAACTAGTTCGGTTCTCGGGTCAAGATAGATTCCAGTGCCGTTGTATAAAATTGCGTGATCAAAATCGAGTTCATTTTTCTTAAAATTGTTTAATATATCAATTCGAACATAAAACAATAACAATACATGTCTCCTGCAATAAGGTTAAACAAAGGTTTTTGCGAAGATGCTGATTAAAATAAAAAAAAGTGCCTGTACAAACACTTTAGCCTGCCAGTAACTTTTTTATGATGTACTCAACCACAACTTGACCTGACAAATGTTGATCAACTAAAACCCCTAGATATTTTAAAAACACTAAAGTGGTCAAGGTCTGACACATGCCCGTTAGTGGTCAAGGGGTCCCTATTGACCAAACACCGAAAAAGCGCTTTCGCGAAGGAATTCTGATTACAGGTGAAGCACTTCAAAAGAACTAAAATAAAGAAAAAAATTCGAAAATCGGACAAACCGTTTCAAAATGGTGGCAAAAAAAAATTCCCGCCAAAAATGTGAAAACTCACTTCCCAATGGAATTTATCAATAAAATTTGTTAAATACAAATACATTCCGGAAATAAAATTTGAAAAAAATGTCCGGTTAATATTTTATGGGCAAAACAAATTTGAAGAGCGACCTCGAAAGTGCTTATTTATGTTAATTAGCAAGGAAAGGGTGGGTCGATTTGAATTTGTTTTGGCCACCTCATTAAGGGTATGACAAAGTTAGACAATTACATATATAGAAGGGCGATGACAAATTACTTCTCGCAAAAGCCATATGGACTCCCACCTTAACCACTTCACATGCATTTCATCTTTATTTCCTGCTCAGCACACTCTATAGATTATAGTCCACATACTACGCTATGATTGGGGCCTTGTTTTGAGCTGAGTGTCATCTCTGTTACTCTGTGGTACAGGTTTTATAAAACAAGCACTCAAGATCGTTCATGCAGTTAACCTCTGATTCTTTTATTGATCATCAATTACGACAAGTGATAAAAACCTTTTCATGTTGAATAAAAGCCTAGTGACCTTGTTGTTTGGGGTAATTGTAACTGTATATAAAATGAAACATTCAGAGTTTTTGGAAATACTACATATGGTAGCTACTCCTTTGTGAGTTTCTAAGTTAGGATTTTAGAGGTAATAATAAATAGCTGCCATATGTAAACCGGGTCTGAATCGCAAAGCGTGAAAAACCTGTCGCAGCGTCGGCGTATTTTTGTCAAAAACAGTTGTATTTTGCCCCATAAAGTTGGTATCATTGTAATCTTGACAAAATAAGCTACAATATGATATATATTTCATAATACAATGTCGAATTCGTGACGAGATATTGATGTAGAAAGTCAAAGTTTTACTTAAATTTACGCAAGTCGGCTTTTCATTCAGCCATGTAACATCTCATGTTTGTCGAATGCGTTCACAAACTACTTCACATTAAAGCTTAAAGTCTATGCTATCGGATGAAGCAAGTTTTTTGATCTGTTGATATTTCTACTTTTTCTAAAATACGCAAAACCTCAACCAATCGTATAGCATTTGGTTTTACATAGCGTTAAGCGAAAAACTCCCGGGTGTAGATTGGCCTGTATTTTAATAGCCAATCAGCGAGGCGTATTGAGCCGACCCACACTGCTGCGGTGGCGGGCTGTATAAATCATTTAATATGATAAAGATGAAATGTATGTGACTTAAGTGTTAATGAGGAGACTGGTTGAATATCATAGCCAATATGGGAAACATAAAAATTGTTTAAGCTGTTTATGAGTACCAAATCAAATAAGTTCTATTTTTTTTCACAAGTAAAGATAATTTGTTGTTGATAAGCTAATTATTGCATGAATCTAGGTCCAAGCCCGGGTCACGAGCAATCACGTCCGGATTTTAATCTGATGAAATGATAACACTATCATCTGCATTTAAAAAGAGCAATTTGTTGTTTAGCTAAGTGACCATGTCGTTACTAGAGCAAAGTTATAGCAAGCGACCGAGTAAGCTCCTTGAGGAATATCACAGGAGAGCTGCATAAGGTCAGATTGAACATCATTGATTCCAACAATCTTTTGCCTGTTAGTAAAATAAGATTCAAAACATACAGACTTAATGCCCATGGCCTCCAGCTTGCGACAAAGAATTTCATGATTTACACTGTCGAATGCTTTTTGCACGTCTAACAGGAGCATGCCAACTACACGGTTGCTCATATAGTTGGAATAAAAATATTGTTACCACTTTTTCATGTAAAGGTCAATTTATGATAAAAATATCTGGAAACTTATGTTGCTTTTGGTCAGATTTGATAGGTAATCTGGTCGGGTGTGAATTGGAACTCCGAATGTGATCAATTTTCTCATGTACTGGTAAGGGGGCAACAGCAAAAATGGGTCAGAAACGTGATTTTTAGGTCAAATTTGATTGGACCCCGCCTGTGACCCCGTCACTTCTTTACTGAAGTTGAGTGGTCATATGGAATGTTTATCAATAGAAGAGTGATAAAAAGGTGGTTGAATGTCTTGGTCACGCTTGACTGCGCCAAGAGAATGCTTGGAAGTAAGCTACAAAATGATCATTCAACACCCACCAATTTACAAAAATAAGGTTGGGGTGAACTTGAAATGGTTCCCGGCGGTATATGACATCTTAAAAGGTTTTGGAGATGTTATATACCGCCAGACTTGCCTAAATGAGGCAAGTCTCTGTGGAAAACCCAGGGCGAAAGCCAGACTGAAATTCGTAAATGAGATTTTTGGAACTTAGGTAATTTAGGAGTTGAACATAAATTGATTTTTCAAGAATTTGGAAACAGAACTCAATAAGCTTATCGGCCTGTAATTGCCAACCTTCAAACGATTGTTCTTCTTATACAAAGTAGCAATCTTAATCATTGGGCGTCGAAGGTCAAAAGCTTCGACTATGTCCAATTTCAAAGATTAACACTTTTAAGTGACGAAGATAGGATCCTAGAGACCCTACAACAGGTTTGTAGCGCGAAAACGCAGAAAAAAATTACATTGCCGCTCCATGTAATAGAGGGTTTGCACGTGACGTCATCATAGTCACAACACCATTTTCATTGGCCGGCAAACAAAAAGTCCCGTCATATTATAATCTTATGGCAGTATCTCGATACCAGATCACAACTGATGAATAGAAGCGTTATTGAAGTTGAATGTCACCTAACTTAAAATTTGAAAATATTTCGAGAATAATGTTCATATATTCATAAACTATGGAATCTTGTCTATTTATGGTGACAATTTCATATCCAACAAAGCTTGCATTGCAAAGTTATTGACATTTGCGCAACAAACGCCGAATTCCACTTTGTCCACGGCCGGGAATACTTAATTGTCACTAGAATCATAATTAGCATTTTTTTTCTTTATTACGTTGATGCTTATCGTCATCGGATTAAAGGTGCATATCATTGACTGAGAGTACTATTATCATGCATGCATGCATCACAATAACATAAGTATGGTGTACTTCCATAATTTATAATCTAAACAATACATCGGGCGCGAAGTTCAAATCGGCAAAGGCAGTGCATGTATTTGGTCGTTTTCATTTATAACGTTGGTTTGTAAGGCGGTAAGAGGAGGAAGTTCACATGTGACGAGAGAACATTGTTACGGTCAAAGATGTTAAATGACCAAGGCCAAAATCACCTTTCGGGTTCTTGGACAATGAAACTAAATAAATACACTGAACTTTAGAATAAGTTTCAACAATTTTAATAGAAGTACTTTCTTTTAGCACAGTTCAAACATTTAGTTTTACATTGTATTTACAACTTACAGTTTTGTGATACCGCTGCGAATTCCGCGCGAACCTAGGTTAAGTTTATATTCCACGCTATAGTCCGTTATTAATCCACGGCACAAAGTCATATATCATAAGTCCCGAAATCCACTTGAAAAAATAGTTCCACAATGTTCCTGACGACCTCCAACGGCGCTGCAACAATCACAACGAAGCTCTGCTTGGCTTTACAAAATATTTCACAAGCTGGATCCAATGCACATAAAATTATCCACTCTGATAATGCTCCACTGTCTCTTTATCACAAATATCTCCAACTCCAACAAGGTATCGCCAATCTCCATTCAAAATATCTCTAAACTCCAATCTCCTTTCGTCTGTATAATAACTCGCACCCAACAAAATGTAGCTTTCCAACCAGCAATTTCACTTCCAAAGTTTCAGCTATCGATATCTCACCGACCAAGTCAAAACAACTTCTGACCAAATCTGATCAGGCCACGGGCCACAGTTTCAACATTTTCATCAAAATTCCCCCACGACATCATTACTACATTTAACATAGTAAATTGTACAGTCTTCAATGTGAGGGATTTTCCCAGCATCATTATATTTTCAAGTAAACAAATCTATTTCTGAAACTTTGGGAAATTCCCAGATCACCTGATATTTTCATGCAATCAATTGCCTATTAAAATAGAATGGGAAATCACCTAAAATTGCAAAATATGAATCTTTCTGTGGCAATCAAAGATCTCAATAATTAAGTTTCACTAATTAGATAATTAATAAACAAAAACAAGCAATTCAGTTTCACATAACAACATTTATTGCTGAACGTTTTTAAGAACTTGTAGCTACGCGGCCGGCTAAGCTAACTTTGTAAATAGTCTGTGTAGAGGGTACACATGCATTCGGAATGACTTTCCTGATGCACGTATAGATCTACAAAGACTATTTACAGTGTTTCACCCCTTTGGTACTGTTTTGAATAGGGATAAAGAAAATAGCGGGAACATGAACAAGGAGATCTGCAGCAAACATTGCTGCTGTAAATGCAGAACTCGAGTTCTCGACGCAAGTTCATTCATCACATTCTTTAATCTAATCAGTAACACAAAATCAATCAGCTAATTAAGACAGATATTATAACCAACGCTCATAATGTTCACCCATGTAATCCTGCCCCGTGGACATACCTAATTTTGATCTTTTGGGGCAAGTGGCAATAACTTCGCAATGCAAGCTTTGTTTGACATCAAATTTTTACCATACAAGGACAAGATACCATAGTTTATGAATATATAAAAATTATTCTCAAATTATTTTCCGATTGTAAGTTACGTGACATTGAACTTCAATAACGCTTTTATTGGTCCACCCTGTTTAGTACATTTATTTAGTTTAATTTCAGGTCATGATTTGCAGTCAGGCAGCAGGGCCTATGCAAATGACCTTTTAATGAGCAATTTAATTTTCATTTCCCGGGTATATCCCGGGTTTTTTTCTCGACGTGACCTGTCAGATAGTTCGGACTTCGAACCGCTATAATCACAACGGGGTTAATGCAAATAGAAATTGAAAATATGGATGAAAATATTTAGAGTTTTTACAATAAGATAAGTCTAGTTTTGACAGTGGAGATTTTAAAAAAATCATATCATTATGATATCATATCAGACATCATATATGAAATTTGAAAAATATATCTTTCCTGTAAGACATTTAAAACAGTAAATAAATCGAGGGAAATTCAGTACAATTAAACATTCGAAAGGGTCATCGATTCGGTCGGTCATCACATTATCCCGATATACACACCGAACATCGTATACGACAAATCACACCTTTCGAAGATATTGGGCAAATATATCAGGCAAATCTGACGTCATTTAACCATACCACGTGAAGCTTCATTGGGACATGTGCATCCACTGTGCATATCATTTACGGGCTATTGGGAAATGATTTTATCATGTTTATCTAAAGAAATTATTTTGTAAAAATAATTTATTGAAGGAATATCAATCTAATATAATGGAAAAAATAATAATTTGTTTTCAAATGAAAAAGAGAGAAAAAAGAAGGCGTCGACAGGATTAGAAACCGGGGCCTCTCGCATCAAAAGCAACCACCAAATCCATTAGGCCATCCAGATCTCGCTGACATGGATAGGATGTTTTAACTATATGTACGTAATAAAAGACAAATGCAGCGTAATCGATCACTTCCGGGGTTATATGATGTTTTCCGTACAAATGTGATGCTTTATTTTACCTCATTGGACCAAGCGTCAAACTCTCTTACCTGATACGTGTTTTACACAGAATTACCGCAAATGCTTTAGTAAATCTGTTAAAGAAGTGTTTTTGCTTTCTTTTGACCAAGTGGCTAAAATATATTAAGTCCAGAACCGTAGATTTTAGGTAAAACGCAAAGACCTAATTTTACCTAACCCACGGAAATTAAACGCTCGCAAAATCACACAAAAAGACACTAATATTTCCCTTTTTTTCTTTTTCTTTTTTTTTAATTTCAAAATGTTTTCATAACTTTTATGCTTCTAATTGCAAGTTTGGTTTGAGATTCTATGCTATTTTGGCGAGTTTACAGGCTTTTTAAACTACGGTATCCGATCTCATGAATATTCATACGCATGTAAAAAAACGGCATTTCCTGTCATTTATCATGCATAAATAAAAATAAAATAAGCGATATTTTAGCGAGCTGAAGTTGGCTGTTTGAAGTCAATCACAAGTTATAGTCGATTTTTATGTCTTGTTTATATTACAAACTACTCAGACCCCACCAAGATGGCGGCGAGAATGGTTAAGTGTATGCGCGCGTATCGCGTCGTACAAACCCTCTATTGTCAAACTTAACGTAGCGGATCCCTCAGTGTCAAAAAAATTCAAATCCATCCAGTCGTTTTTATACGAAAAGGGCGCTGTTCTAATTTGTTTTGCCCATAAAAACGAAACCGAATCTTTTTTTCTGAATTTTATTTTGGCAATGTAATTGTACTTTTAATTTCAAGTGATAATTCCTTCGTGAACAGGGTTTTTGAAATTTTGGCGGGACATTTTTTGACACGGCCGCCAGTTAATTTTGAAACGGTTCATCCGATTTTAATTTTTTCCCTGTAATTTGGGTCCATTTTACATGTTTAATTATTGACCACACTTCAAACGTAAGATTCATATTATATCGGAAAGGTGTTTTTAAGGCCCCTCGGGCACCAACGTGTGGGAAATACCTTGGTCACGTAAGTGTTACGGTGTCAAATTATTCGTCTTTGACCAGCGATTAAAGTGCAATGGTGACCTCATTGTCTGACTCTTTCATGGGGGTCAAAGGCAAGAAAGGTCAATAAAAGGGTCAAATTATCAACTTTGTACGCAAACGTTGTTGGAAGAAAATAATATTTTGGATTATGTGGGCTCACAGAGGTCAAATAAAAAAGGTCACATTTTCAACTGTGTCTGTTTCAACGTTTAAGGGAGGTCGGAGCCTCACAATCCCTAAAAATTGTTTTTATCAAAACTTGAAAACTAATAAAGTAAACTACATAAATGTATACATTTTTAGAAAGGAAATTTTACAAGGAATCCATTTATAGCACCAAGTTCAAATTTTAAGAACTCGCTTTTTAGAAACTCGACAAAAACGAGTTATTTTGCCATTTTTTTTTTAACAAGCCTAGAAAAGTATTATTTGGCAAAAATCTTCCAAAATTGGTAAAAATCATCTTAATCGATAGTTCTAGGGAATATTTTCTCAAACTTTTGATTAACTTCTTCGTTTTCACAAAAATGACCAAAAAGTAGCAAAAAATGCCCAAAAAGCATGATTTTTTGAATAAAATGAATTGTTTGCCTTTTCGGAGCAAAATTTTCAAAACTAGGGGTTTAAACAAAAAATTGAGAAAACATTCCCTAGAACCAGCGATATAGATGACTTATACCTATTTTGGCACATTTTGGCAGAATAGTATTTTTCTTAGGCTTGTTCAAAAAATTTTGGCAAAATAACTCGTTTTTGGTGAGTTACTAAAAAGCGAGTTCTTAAATCAAGAATCTGATGCTATAAATAGATTTCTTGTGAAATTCCCTTTCTAAAAATGTATACTTTTATATAGTTTACTTCATTAGTTTTCAAGTTATGATCAAAATAAATTTTCAGAAATCGTGAGGCTCCGACCTCCCTTAAGGTGTCAAATTGTTCGTCTTTGACAACAAAAGTGTCATATGGAATGTTTATTTGTAGTAGAGTTATAAGCAGGTGATTGAATGTCTTGGTTACGCTTGACTGCACCAAGAAAATGCTTGGAAGCAAAGCACAAAATGAACCCTCAGCGCCCCTCAATTTACAAAAATATGGTTGTGGTGAACGTGGAATGGTCCCTGGCAAAATAGATACGGCGGCATATAGTTTGGCATATGATATTTCTGTTTAACATTGTGTATGATTGAAATTGACATGCATTGAGTAGTCCAATGAAAAATGTAAGATTTTCTTGGAGTCGTCACATTTACGTAGTGTATATTGTTGTTGCTTTATTTATATAAACACACACACACACACACACACACAAAGAGATTTTAACTTACTTTTATACATATTTTTGAAACCAGTACAAGTTTAATCTTAAAATGTAAATTAGTAAATACAATAAAAGTAAATGCTGTTAGAAACTGCTTATTCATAAAAAGGCCTGTGTAGGTTACGCCCATGATTAAGACTTTACTAAAGTCAAAATTCCAGGCCCCTTAACCATATTGTATTTAGTAAAGAAAAAAACATGAATTTTATTAGGTGTCTTAAAATGCATCGTATATGTTTTATACGCCAAACTATATTTGACGTACATCATATTTGGTCGTGTACAGGGCAAGTCCAAGTAATTGTATCCTTTGACACTGAATTTTCATCTTTATCCAAAGAGAATGAAATGCATGTCATTTTGAAGGTAAAAGTCCAAATGTTATCATTTTCAACATTTTGTTTGAAAATAACGACAAATGTTGAAATGCGGCAAGGTTCATTTGCATAATTTGATTAACGAGCGTGACATACGGACATCAGTATTTAAATTTTGTAGGTAAAGACTTTGGAAAATTCTTTTATCAGTGTGTGGCGACATAAAGCCCTTATCTTCAGAAAATTATCACCAGAAAATTTGAGTCTATAAATTAATTAAATATGCTAATTAGGCATCGTCCAAAAAATGTCCGTACGTAACAATTTGACCTCTATTTTTTAAAATCTTTTGGTTGATAAAGAATATTTTTTACAAAATGTATTATGGCAAGATTCAACTAATGTCAATGTTCAGCTGAACAAAGAATTAAAATTTCAAAATATATTTTCCTATTGATTCTATTATCAATTAAATGAATGTTATGTACAGGACATTTTGTGACGTACGGACAAAATAAGCTATGGGAGTACATGTAAGTGAGATCAAACTGGTGGCACTGGATTGACTTGAAGTTTGGTTGGACAGTAAAAGGTATACAATTTTGTTAGTGCAAGTGAATATCATTTTTGTTTGTGTACAGTAAAGAGGCATCATTAAGTATTTGAAAAAGCAAAATAAACTTGAACACACAGTTTTCTTATCTGAGCTAGACCAGATTTTGTGTCCTCTGAAATGTCCGTACGTCACATTTCCGATAGCTTGGGCCTGCCTGAATATAAAATGCCCCTGTCAACAAGTAAACAAAAAGGTTTTCAAACTGAACCATATTCTCCTTCACTTTTTAGCAAAACATGTTAATTCTAATGAGAGAAAAATGTTTTAAAGAATTGATTTGCCTACTTCATAACGATTTGAAATCCCAATATATCTATTGACCTTATTCAACATTTTATAAATAGCCGAGGTCACGGCAATTATTAGCAGAGCACATCAGAGCACATGTTCTCAACACCATCGTAGGTTTTATGGTTCCAGCATGTACTCAATGTCGTATGATACTTCAACACACAACGATAGATTCCTTGGATAGAATCCAAAGAACAATGGTCAACAATTATGTTGTATACAGAAAGCATATCGCTTGGATTAGAAAAACCATTGTTTTCAACCTTTTTAGTTGGTTACCAATGTTATCTACAGACTATTAATGATCATATGGGCAGCTCAAATCCGGAATTAAAATACCAGAAAAGGCAAATTTTAATGGATTTTTACTAGGCATCTGTGGTATTTTGTGCAAAATGTAAAACGATAGTCAAACGCCTCTAAAAATCAACATTTTCAGCTAATTCGATCATGTTAATTTACAGTTTTTTCAGTCAATATGATCCTTCATAGTTTCAACAAGATTATATGACTAAGTTTATAAAGCATTGAATTAAAGTTTTCCTAAACTTGTAAACATAAATTTACCATTATTTTTTCTATGGGTTTGCATTGCACATTTAGAGTACGGTATTGATGACATCATACACTGATCATAAAAGGGGCGCGGCAGAGGTGTAACCAATCACAGGGCTAACAGTCATTATAATTAGATCAATATCGACGGGGTAATTGAAACTGTTTTGTTGCTATTGGAACAATGCACTTCAAATGGTTGTGACTTGGACAAAATGTCCGTATACGTCACATGTCCGTACGTCACACTGTCTGTTATTATTAAATGTGACATTACATAATAATCACAAAGAATTTTTTAAAAACATTTTGTCAAAGAATACTTAGATAAATTTAGTACACATTTAGCCTACTAAGATGTTAACTCTTCATTTACATTCAGAGAGTTTTGAAAGTAAATTACAGGTTAACAAAGCCAAATTGTGTGTAATTCGTACGTTATATACGCTCGTATTAATTAGTATGAATCTTCGTAAGTGCAGGTGAAAATTATTGTTGTTTCTGTACAATAAAGGCCTACCATCAGGTGTTTGAAAAAGCAAAATAAACTTGAACAAACATTTTTTTTTGGCTAAGCTAGAATAGATTTTGTCTTCTGAAATGTCCGTACGTCATGTTTCCAATAGCTTTGACCTGCCCTACAGCAAGTGGTCAGAACAAGTGATCAAAACAAGTGGTCAGGTTACGGAAACACCGCTGGCCAGATGTCAATAAAATATTGCAAAACAACTTAATTTTTCTATATTATGATATATAATAAGAATTCGACAACAAAATTACACTGCCTCTTTCCGCATGCGGTATGCCGAACTTAACGCGACTGCTACGGTGTTTCATGATGGGTAATTTCAACATAGGCTACATGGCGACATCAAAATAAATGTATAAACATGTCGGCATGAAAAATGGTCCCGACGATAGTCCTAGTTGAAACCATGATATTTGCGAAAATGTAACAGTCTATGTTAAGAATGCTACTTAAAGTGCAAAGTTTTGATTTGTAGTATTATAAAGAGGGCACAAGGGTTAACTGTGTTTTCGGGGGGGGGGGGGGGGGGGGGTCGACGTTGCCATGGGAACGAAAAAAAACACACATCGGCAACACATTTTGCATTTTACAGCGATATTTGCGCATGCTCGAATATGACGTATATCGTACGCGTAATCAAATGTAAATATAGCCCGAGTTAGCACAGACTTCAAAATTTTTGTGATGTAAATAATAACAAACAAGACGGACAATTATCGGCGATTTGTGGAATCTTGTCCACCAAGGGGGAAATAACACAGATGGTATAATCTCCTTTATCTTCAGTAAATTGTCATTTTTTCTCGAACCACATAAACACGAAAATCATCTGGAAGCGACAAAGTGAACTCTGACCTTAACTTCCGACCAAAGGAAATCTTTCGAAGAGCTAGGGCGCTAAACCAGATACTCAAATAATAAGCGTTCACCGCAACAACACCCCCTCGCCCTTCAAATCGAGTTCCACCGAGCGAAATGTCTTGGTCTCAAATTATTTACACCTATATCATTAATTCATAAGAACAGTTTTAAAACAATGCAGTTAAATGCAATGATATGTTATAAACTAAATCACATCATTCATTTTTTGTACTATTCCCTTCAATCAATCCTGAATCAATAATACCACTCTGTAACTGCAAGGGTGGGTACAGAATTCCAGAGTGCATATTCTGTGCACAAAAATACACACACACTGGGCCAGAAACAACCTGTGAAGGTGCTCACTCCACACTAGATTGAGGTGATCAGTCTGAAACCAGTCATGAAAAACACCTAGGCAGGGCACAAGATGAAAGTAAATTTTGAAGTGGGATGATCAAAAAGTGAGTGGGACCCCAAATTAATATTCCCAAATTTGTGAAAACGTTGAAGAGAAAAAAAAACTCCAAACAAATTGACACTGAACAGGTAAAATATCAATTTAAAAGGAATAGAAAACATGACCAGGTACCATGCACAATGTGGCAATTAAGGTACAGTCTGTTCTCATAAAATTGGAATGAACTATCATCAAGCATGTGCATCCTTCACTATGTTGTTAACTCTGGCCTAGCAAGCAGTCAGAAACAGTATAAGGAAATTGACATGAATATGGATTGGAACACAATGGTATCAATAAAGCATCATGTAAAAGTTTGTTTGTTTGTGTCAGAATCAACAGATATGTCAAAAATATATATCCCATGTTACTCCACACATTCATGTACGTTGAATGAAAAATTAGGATAAACCCCAGTGTGTTAGGCACTACCAAAATTGCATTCATCTGAGACTCATAATGGCTATGGAATTGTAACATACAGTTCCAAGAGTGATGATACAACTTTTGGAACTGTATGTTACAATTCCATAGCCATTATGACATACAGTTCCAAGAGTGATGATACAACTTTTGTAGCAAAATGTCACACAGGTACATAATCACAATATTTTCCACTCATTATACAATAAATCACAGAGCAACTTTGAGTGTTCAGGCCTGCAGTTTACAAGGACTTTAAAGATGTCATAAATAGTGAAAATGTTGTTTTCATGAAACTACAAGTTTAATAAAAAGTGGTAAATTTACCATTATTGTCAAATATCAATATAACACAATATCAGGGCCTGTAGCAAAAGTGACCAAATCTGATTTGGATAATATAGCTCCAAATAGTGTTATACAAATAGTAACGTTGACTTTTAGCAGGCACTTTTTTTTTTTTTTGAAAGAAAAAAATGTTTCCCATTCCCAAAAAATTGTGGTCATCTTCACACCCAATTTTAATCTGAAAAAAAATATGATAGACAATGCCTGCATAACCGGCCGTGGCAAAATACTAAAGCGGCCCTTTCGACCATGGGGGTTTATGCAAATTTGGGGGTTTATACAAATTTAGGGGTCAAAGAACGCGGATTTAGTGAATATTTAGATGCAAAAATCATAAAAATATGCACAACATATAATATTTATTATTCGACACGGTGCCACAAGATGAAACATATTAGCTTAGGATGAACTGAAGCAAAGGTATCATTGTTACAAGAAAAGTTGCCAGCAGTAGCGTAGCGTTTAACGGGTTGGGTCCAGGGGCCCGCCTATAGTGCCCCGGTGGGGATCCACCGGGGGCAAAGCCCCGGAAAATTTGGGGTTTTATGCACATTTAGGGGTCATAAAAATGTTTTGTAAGTCCTCATTTGCGGCCCTTCGGGCCGCACGCCTCTACCAAAATTATAACCAAAGTAAACTTGAGTTGAGTTAACCCCCCCCCCCCCACACACACACACAGGGCCGTCTTTAAAGCCTGATTACGGAATAACCGGCCCATATCGGTCTCAAGTCTTCTTCCCTTTCTTCTCTTCCCTTTCTTTTTCCTCTTTTTCTCCTTTTCACCTTTCTTTTCTCCGTTTTCTTTCCTCTTTCTTCTTTGTGAGTAACCGGCCCTTAGCGGCCCAAAAACAAGCGGCCCATGTGGCGATCGCCAAAAACGCCACCGTTGCCAGTCCGCCTATGCCAACATGTATGAAATAAAAACCAGAAATTCTCCATTCATTTTGGAATTTGGAAAGAAACTATAAAGCTGAAGGGACACAAGAGTTTTGTGTGCCTGTCAGGTAACCCGAAAATAAAAATATGGACCAAAATATATTCACACTTTTAAACTGAAGGTTAGTAGTAACTTGTCAACGGCTTATCTTACCCTATATGAGACAGTTTATATAGCGAATTGTCTACCGCTCACATCTTACACTACAAGAGACAGTTTGTATAGCGAATTGTCTACCGCTTACTCCTTACACTACAAAAGACAGTTTATATAGCGAATTGTCTACCGCTACTGAAATGACACCATTCTGTGTTTTGTTTTGTTTTGTTATTGTTGTTGTTGTTGTTTTGCGTGTATAGCCAAGTATATAAAATAAACCCAATATAAAACTGGTATCCCAATTTATACATAGTTTGGATTGATCTCTTGGATATTTTCAAACAGTTTAATTTCAGGTGTGTCATGCCCACTAGAACTTTTGAGCTCAAACATTGTCTTAGAGTCTTAGGCTTGCACATAATGTGGAGTTGCACCTGGCTACATCAGTATAATAGTTTGAACCAAAATGAAGTAATTTTGCTAATTTTGCCACTATTGCAAAAATGTCTTCTTGTAAATACAGAAATGTTTAGTTGGACTGTTTGCCCTGTTTAGATTTACCACCTGAGACCACAGGAATTTTGTTTCCTGCGTTTTGAACAAATCGTTGACAGGAGGGATTTAGGTCCTCAAATTGCACCCAGCTATTGTCCTTGGAAGGAAAATTGAGCTACTTGACTCTTTACTCCCACACACTAGTGTCCGGTAAATAACGTTTGCCAATTATCTTTTCAATTTCATAGTAAGTGTTCACTTGATTAGAGTCCTGTGTCTGACGGTAGAATACCATTGCTCGTGGGAAGCTGATTGGCTACAGTTTCAATTTCCAAGTGCCGCGTTAAGGCTGGTTTGAGGCGATCGATGTGTATGATCCCTGGAAGAGACTTATTGTCAGCCTTTCTGCGTAGACGTACGTTCACAGAGGAAACCTTTTCAACAATGTAGTGTGACCTGTCCATGGAGAAATGAGCTTGGCAGACTGGGTTGGATCATTGAGGATCGGATGATGCAAATAAACTAAATCTCCCACTTGAAAGTTTGGGTGGTGTGCAGTTTTCTTAGACTTGTCAGCCATTGCTCGTTTACGTTCCTTCATTGTAGCTTCAGCATCATTCCTTGCAGTATCCAGAACATATAAAAGTTCTGCAACATAGTGTTGGGCAGATCGTGGAGGTTCTGGAATGTGTGGAAGTAAATTATCTAGCGGGGAACGCAGATATCGGCCATATGTTAAAAATGCCGGAGATCGAGCTTGAGAGTACCCTGTACTATCCAGAGAGGGTGAATTATTGTGCACAAACTGCACAAAGGGAAAATATTGGTCCCAAGTGTCATGATGGGTGTAATTGCATAATCAGCATATCGCATAAACCCATCCACCCATTCGTCAACATCAGAATCATGACTGCCCGTAAAGGGACGAGGCTTAAAATCATTCATTGTTACACTAGACCAACCAGGTTTTCCTGTACTTGGAAATGTTCATCAACAATACATGGTCAGGATGGTTTTGGTTTACCATGTTCATGTTTACAATGTCAATGTGTCGTGTTTCCGACCGACATGACCGAAGTCAATGGAAGTGTCACTTACGTTAATTATATTTCACTATTTTATCACCACTGCGAGAGGTTCCGGGTTCTCCGCTCTCCACCATGTGTGGTGGGAGGGTCTTGTCCACCAAGGGGGAAATAACACAGATGGTATAATCTCCTTTATCTTCAGTATATTATCATTTATTCTCGAACCACATGAACACGAAAATCATCTGGAAGCGATAAAGTGAACTCTGACCTTAACTTCCGACCAAAGGAAATCTTTCGACGAGCGAGGGCGCTTAACCAGATACTCATTAACTAGGCAAAAACGTAATAGTCACGTGCCAAGCCGGGAAATTCAATTCTTCTTCCCGCTGATATTAGTGCAAAGAACCCGCTCACTACTCACAATAAATCACTATTTTTGTGAAAATAAAGAATAGTTGTAATTGATTAAATTCATGAATGTCAATATAAAACTCATATCTAACACATAATATAAAGTAGAAGTTATGAATTTTATCATATAAGCGAAACAAGAGAGATTTTTGGACTAAAAGTTTTTCGGAAAAAACCTGAACATTTTCACTCATAAATATCACATTTTCATCTCCGAGAATTCTCCTTTTTTACATCTGAATATACCTATGTGTACTCAAGAGCCTTGGGAATCCTACAGCCGTCTAAATGGTTGTACATTTATATGGCAGTATATTAATTAATTTTTTCAAAGAGTTGGTAACTTTTGACATAATGCAACTTGGCTTGTGCAAATAAGTACCGAGCCTACCGTACCTTGTTCTGCATAAGTTATATGGCCGGTCACCAGCTGCACATGTACAGGTTAATTAGATGCGGGATATGACAGATATGGCGTGTTTTACATCGGGCGGACACATGATAATAGCCAGCCAATGGCGAGAGCAGAAATGATTTGTCGACTGCCGGTTTTGAGAAGGTTGTCAAAAAAATTAATTTGAGCCTTTTTACATGTCCAATCTACCGTTTAGTAGCTCTAAAATTAAGAAAAACTCTTGGGATAATTTAGTTAAATTTTGGAAGTAAACAAAATTATTTTCGAGCTGCATTTGAATTTTAGACTTGGTGATCACGAGTGAAAAATTTCCGAGTTTTTTTAATAAACTTTTTGGTCAAGAATTTATTTTTAAATCTACTTGTTCTCATAAATCTGTTTTTGTCAGAACTTGTACTTCATACATGTGTTAGACAAATGTTTAATATCAATATTTCTCCGTATGAAATATATGACTATCGCTAATAACGTGATAATTTGTGTATTCTTTATCTAAGTAAATTTGCTTTTCTCATTATTTATTTTTGAAACCTATCAAGTCCCTTATATTAATTATTCTTTTTAAAACAATTGGTAAATTTGACATGATTCAGATTGGTTGTGTGCTATAAGTAACGAGACAGCCGTACCTGCATTCTGCACATGTTCAATGGCAGGTCACTTGTAACATGTACAGGGTAATTAGATGCGCAGTGTTTTGAGAAATATTAATGAGATGACATGATTTTCACCGGACGGGCACGTGTTAATAGCAAGCCAATGGCGAAAGCAGAAACACTTGTCGACCTTCCGATTCGGGTAAGAGTTTAGAATACAATTAATTTGAGCCTTTTTACATGTCCAATCTACCGTTTAGTAGCTGTAAAATTCAGACAAACTCTTGGGATGATTTAGTTAAATTTTGGAAGTAAACAAAGTAATATTCGATCTGCATTTGAATTTTAGACTTGGTGTTCGTGAGTGAAAAAGTTTCCTTTTTTTTCACAAGACCTTTTGGTCAAGATTTTATTTTTTAATCTGCTTGTTCTCATTAATCTGTTTTAATCAGAACTTGTACCTCATATATGTGTTAGACAAATATTTATTATTAATATTCCTCCGTATGAATTATTATGGCTATAATAATTGTTAATAACGTGGTAATTAGTGTATTCCTTTATAAAGGTAATTTTGCTTTTCTCATCATTTATTTTTGAAACCTATCCAGTCCCTCATTTTGAACTTCCCTGGTTAGCGCATGACTTTTACGCTTTTGCCTTGTTAAGATACTCAAATGATGAGCGTTCACCGCAACAGTATGATTATATCATCTATAGTAACACAGCACTAGTATACTTCAGTGTTTTTTCTTACGCAGCACAAATATAGCAGAAACCATGAATGTATACAAGTGATAAGCTCCTCATATAGGATCTTAGTAAAATGTAAGTAATTGCTACATGTTGTAAGCAAAAGGTCAGCTTTTTGAATACAAATGTAAGCAATTACTAAACAGACGAGCAATTGCTTGGAAGGGATTAGGATTAGAAATAGCTTTTGCTGCCTTGAGAGACACTTTTCTTACAAGTCAATGCTAGCTTTTAAGAATAGAAATTCAAGAAAAAGCTATAGAAACAGCAATTGCTACTTTTATGAATTCGGCCTAAATGTCACTGCCAACTATAGGCAACGCTATCTTCTCGTAGAAAAAGACGAAAATTTCTTAATCTTATATTATGCAAATCAATTTGTATTGAAACGTATAAATTTATGTGAATTAAATATCACATTTGGGGTCAGATTCAATAAGTTATCATTATATTTATGTAAATATAATGTTATTCCATATATGTAAGCTATTCAGGACTGTTTTAGAGAAAATCAAAGCAAATTTGTCTCTTCGTGTGGCGAATTTTGAAATGAGTGGAATCACCCCGGCAATGTAGTCGGTACAAAAGGCGATGGAAATTCATAATTCAAAGTCATCTATTTCAAAATTTAGTCGATGCTCACGCGAGTCATCCTCTTTCTATATGCTTTTTTTCAGCGATGAGCATCGACTAATTTTAAAGATGACTTTTCAAAATACTCTAAAGTTCAGTAACGAACACAAAGCGTCCGCCCCACCCCCCACCCCCACCCCGATTAACCGCCCGCGTTACCAAAAATACGTCTCGAGACTTGTAATATAGGGTA
Source organism: Ophiothrix spiculata (assembly GCA_000969725.1). Lineage (NCBI taxonomy): Eukaryota > Metazoa > Echinodermata > Ophiuroidea > Amphilepidida > Ophiotrichidae > Ophiothrix > Ophiothrix spiculata. The sequence continues at coordinate 47,507 of JXSR01S009600.1, forward strand.
TCAAAATCGACCTAGTACTCTGCATGTCTAACAAAGGGTATCAAATTTGACTTTGAAGTCTCTGATAAGGTATCAAACTAATAAAGAATTGTTTAATTAAAGACAATAGTGTCTTTTATCGTAAACAAAGTGCTTTAAATACCTAGAAACACTTCTTAAAGTCACTGGCGTAGCAATAGGGTGGCATGGGTGGACAAAGTCCATGGGCCCCGAGTGGTAAGGGGCCCCGCGAAGAAAAAAGAAAAGAAAAACAAAGAAGAAGAAGACGAAAAAAAGCACAACAAGTGTACTGAATATTTGAATGATAAATTTAAATACACGCATTTCAATGGGGCCCATCACATGCTCTGTGCCTAAACGGGCCCCTGTGCCTTACAATCATATCCCATCATATGCATTTAAATACGTTGATCAAAAACAACAACTAAAAATGAAATGAGTGCAGAACGTTTTACAATGAATAATAGGACAGACAAATGTACAATATCTATCATAGGTCCCACTAATGTTTAAACTATATTTTGTGCAGGGGTCCCGAAAAAAAAATGCGTATTCTTACATTTTTTGTCTATATCTGCTTTTAAAGTTGTCATGTGGTTGTAGGGGCCCAGAACGGAAATAAAAATAAAAAATAAAATAATAATAAAAAAGGAAGAAAGTATTAAAGCTGAATCAAGGTCGAAATGTCAGATTTGAAAATGTTCATTTAAACGTAGCCAGCATATGTCTTTATAGTTTTACTGGACTTGTCACATAATTTCTTCAAATTTTAAAGACTGTGCAGAAGCAAAAACGAAATTAGATTTTTTTGTCAACCTGTTTTTAAGTTATATACATTTTTGGGCTCAAATAAATTTGAAAAGTTGCAATTTCAGAAATATGGTCGCTTCGAAAAGTGCTCTGTACAAATAATTCTTCTATATATGAAGTTTGCAAAATAAACCGATTTTTCTTTCTTTGAGTTACAAACTGATCAGAGATTGTCATAAAGACTAGCTCTGTAAAGCAGAGGCTAAGTTCTTTATTCACACATGGCGCAATAACCCCCTTCCTTCATTGCAGTACACGCTTAACATGCTTAATGACAACTTACATATACAATTCTAACGTAAAATGCTAAAAATTTAGCGCGCTTCGCGCGAATTTTAAAATATACCATTAATATGTAGTTGGCATGTAAAATGAAAATTACCTATTACATGTCAAATAGGAGCTTGACATTGAATAGCCCATATACTAAGGGAAAATCATATCCTTTTTCTAATAAAGATCACTATAGTGTCCCCTATTTTCGTTCTCCGAGGCATGCAGGCTTATCCGTCAGGGAAAATGACAGCAATAGTCCTAAACGTGTACCCTATTTGGGATTTCCTAGCAAGGGGCCCTGCACTGCTTAATGTCCATGGGCCCCCGAAGCCCTTGCTACGCCACTGCTTAAAGTGTTCAAATTGTGTACAGATACATTTTACCTATGATTTCTTGTAATAATTATTTCGTCACAATTGCGTACGTTCTCGGATTGGGTATTCATTTGAACAGGGTCCCGGAGAGGGGAGCGTGGCCGAGTGGTCAGAGCACTGGTCTCGTAATACAGAGGTTGTGGGTTCGAGCCCCGGGCCGGGCGGTTTTCGTCTCCTTGTTTCCTTGAGCAATAAACTTAACTCTACTTGCTCCTTGGTCGGACAGTCACGTAAAGCCGTGGGTCCCCTGTACGAATAGACTCCTTCATTGGGTTTGCATGTTACCATGCAAGTACTTGTATCATTGATTGATTGATTGATTGATTGATATGGTATCCATCCGAACAGTCAACTTTGAAACTTGCGGAACACGGGGGTTACCCGGGAACCAATATCAGTCACGCCCCCCGGGGTAGAGGGAAGTATAAATAAATAAAAAATATAAGTGAAATCTATAGTCTTGAAAAAAGACTATCTAAAACCATGTTATTTGAGATTTGGGTTATTTCAGCACGATCAGAGAAAATCAAACACATTGAAATCGGTTTTTAATTTTTAATTACTATTTTATCATTATTTCGACTTGTACATATTTAACTCGTGTTGTTGGAAATGTCGCTCCTTAAATGCTTTATTTATGTAGTTTCTAGATGTTTCACAAGAACAAAACGCCTTTTCCAGATCTGCAAGTGCAATATTATGAAAGTATTAAGGGGGGGGGGGGTAACCTACTGTCGACCAACCTTGTAACTTGAGTTTAACACAATGTTAAAGATACCTTAACTGGTCGAAAAACTCGGAAATTGTGTTTGCATAGGATTCATCATGCATTATCTTGATACGATAATCGATTTATTTTAAAAGGAAACTATAATTATTTTATTAAAATCTAATTTAAATAAAAATCCTACAAATTACACGGTAAATATTTTCTGTATTTTCAAATGTATAGAAAAAAGTCAAGAAATTACTTCCGTTCTTGAAATAGCCATAATTTCGGAACCAAATCATGTCCGATTGAACTCAAATAAAAGCGTTAGAAAGTACAGGTTCTGATTCATTGTGCCAATTTCTTATTTTCCTGATCTAAACGAATTGGTTGGTCAAAAGTAAGGTAGACCCCCCCCCCCCACCCCTTAAGGGAAATTCTGTTTTGCACTAGCAACATAATACGTATAGTCTTTTCTTCGGATATAAAGTCTCTGTTGATATATAATTGATTCTACTTGAAATACGCTTTTGAGGCTCAATCGCATGCCAATCATTCCAATGTTGCAGACAGGTTACTTAATATAGGATATCTGAAACATAATAACATGATAAACGAAATAAAACTCTAGACATATACTTCTAGGCTAATCATTATGATGAAAATATGACCATAGGTGGAACAAATTGCAAAAGTAATGATATTTACAGGATAATGTCTAACAAACATACAACAACATATTAAAAATCCAGAAAAGTCTGCTTGGTGGAACAGTGCATAAGCATGAATCCAAAATTGCCACAAGCAACAATTTAGAAAATTAGGAAATAGCATAACTCTGGTATAAAATGACTTACAAACGTTCATGAAGCATTTTTTTCTGACTTATTAAATTGTTAGGAGTTCATATCCTAAATTAGATTTGTAACTTGACGTCATCTTTTATTTCGGAATCAAAATTGCGTCGAAAATGTCCTAAAAATGTTAAAATGTATATGACCCAATAATATTTGTTACCTCAAACCATTGTAAACACAGCAAACCCTATATTATGTTAAAAATATGAAACTAATCGTAAGGGCACAGTTAACCTCTCGTTTTCAATATATCATTATCATATATCATTTTTTGTCATATCGTTTCAATAATTCCAGGAAATGTCAAAATGTTGGTATGATTTTAAAGGTAATGTACCAGTGTTAGTCTTTCAAGAAACTATTAATAAAACCCAACCTGCGAAAGCCAATCAGCCAGGGATGAAAGGGGTTGCGGTTGAGGTATCATGCAAACTGTGAGTCATGTCTTTTCAAAATTAAGTGTCTTGGTTTTTGTATAATTTAAAAAGCAACTTACATGTAGAAAAATGACCGTGTGCTAAAACTATAGCAGTTAGAAAAACGAAAGTTTTCACAGATAATATAACAGCTCTCTTCTAGATACTCTGAATACCTTGATACCACAGCGTTATTTGTAGATACCTATGTCAGAAACGCATTTGTTCAAAATTCAACAAAATAATAAGCATACACGTTTTGTGGTATTTTAATGTGCATTTTTTCTAAATGATCATGATCAGGCTTTATATTAAATCAAATTTGATACAATTTTAATTGAATAATAATTGAACTTTCTTTTAGTATGTCTATTATGCAATTTACGGATATCTGCATTCCATGCATTCCAAAATGAGTTGTTTATATTGAACCTGTCAATCAAGTTTTGGCGCGAAAAATGATGAATACGCATAGAGCACAAATAAATTTTCATGGGTAACATTAATAAATTCTTTAACTGTTTAAACTGCAAACTTGTGTAAATTTTGAAAAAGATAATCTTAAACTTACAGGACTTGTTTAAGTTATAATTTTCTTTACAGTAGCAAAAGTGTGATCGATATTTAGAAATAACAGAAAAAGCAAAATTTTGAATCGGTTGCCATTTTTGCCCAAAATCAGATTTCGACATAATTTTCAGACCTGTAGTAATTTATGACGTCATATTTACGTAACAGCTCGAATTTTCATGATTTTGGTATCAATGGAAAGAGGAAACCCTGCCCTACACTATGGTATGCAACAACCTAACTTTGGACATGTCAATTTCAAGTTTACATTGGGTTAAGTGAGGGTTAAAATTACATCAAACGAACATGCTTCCGATGTTGTTGAAATTTGAAAAAATACGTTTCTGACATAGGTAATCTATCTTGGTTGATAACTCAAAAATAATAATGCTGTGATATTTAAAATTTGCAAACATCTAGCGGAGGTATTTATCATACGTCATTTTAAGTTTGAATTCTCTAACTGCTATACTTTTTGCAAACGATCATTTTTCTACATGTAACCATTTTTTGGGACACCTGGTATTAGTTATCAGAAACAAGTTTGAATTAATTCTAAGTTAAGTGATAGCTAGTTGGGTACATTTCGCTAGTCCGACAATGCGCTAGTCCGACAATGCGCTAGTCCGACACTGCGCTAGTCCGAAAATGAAATACACGGCGCTAGTC